>SJYV01030422.1:691374-736852 GCA_006410875.1 Neotragus pygmaeus
CTAGAGGCGATGATGGAGAACCTCACAAAGGCAGGAGAGGGAAACAAGGGTATATCCAGGACCATAAAAGACACTGTCCGTCCAGAGGGCATGTGCTGGAGTTTATGAGGGCCACGGCGTCGGGGGGACACCAATAGTCAGCTTCAGGAAGGCCTGGGGCGGCCGCTGTAGGCTTAAGCAGACCAACAGCCTCCTGTGTTCACACTCCATGTGGGCGTGAACGTTGGGAGGCCTGGGGTGCGGGCAAGCTGGGCCTTGGGAGGAGTTTCTAAGGAGGGAGAGAAACTCTTGGAGCCTCGTGGGACCTGAGCAGAGCACAGACAGGCCAGGACCCTCGTTGGCCCTGCTTGGGTGGGCAGTGAGCCAAGGATGGTGAAGCTGGTTGGCCTCCCCCTTGCCCTTTTCTACCTCCCCACCCCCTTGGCCCTGCTTGGGGAATTGGCAAGAGGGTTTGGATGGATCAACACATGCCTCCCTTAGGGGCATTAAAGGAAAAGCTGAGAAAGCCGAAGAGGCCAGGACTTGTAGACCGCAGTTCAGTGCACGAGGGCAAAGTGACACCAGAGGGGAGAGGGGGACTTCCCTGGCAGCCCAGTGGTTAAGACGTCATGCTTCCATTGCAGGGGGTTGCGGGTTTGATTCCTGGCTGGGGAACTAAGATCCTGTATGCCTCAGGCTGCAGTAAGGGGAGACGACCTACCCCACGTGGAAAGTCAGATGCTGCACTTGCATTCACAGAATCCACGCTCTCCATGGAAACCCACCTTTGAGTTTGGAGATCTGTAAGAGGGCTGGAAAGCCCTCCAGAGCAGAGAGGAGCCACAGCTTGAATTTCTTACTAAACCACCGGACAGATTTCAAATACTGAATAGAAACCTCTTCCAAAAAGTCATGGAGGAGAACGTCCTCAATTCCCTACAACAGAAGTGATAAGACACATGGGCACCAGCCAGTGCGGGCAGCCTCCGGTTACAAGAGGCCAGGGGTCCCGTAAGTCACAGCCCAGAGAGGGCCCCCACCCAGCTAAGGACGCAGCCACCATGTAGCCTCGGCTGCTGCCCACTGGGCAGGACAGCAGGCTGGAGAGGCTGGAATCAGAACTCTGAAAGATTTCAAAAGATTGAGGACAGATTCACCCATGTATACAACATGGATGTTGGCTGAGACTGGTTTTGGTTTTGAGGTCAGACAGAAATATTTAAGGGCTAAACCCAGCCTCAAGTTTTCAACCTTTGTGTTAAAAATTTTAGAAGCCCTAGATTTTTTTTTCTCCTAAAAACAAATATAAAATAAAAGGTAAAAGTTCATGACAAGCTTAAAGAAAGTACATTTCACTCCAGAAATTATATGTAATTGACCCCCAAACCACAATTAATCATTCTAGACAAAGAGTTCAAAAAACAAGCCTACAAACCCCAGAAGTTGTACACAATCAAAAGCAACGACTCCAATTACCTCATTTTAAAAGTCCTCTTTTGTTAAAATATCAGAGTAAGGACTCTGACTCAATTCGGGGTTCACTGGACCCACCAGTCACGCTGCGTCCATCCCTCTCTCTAATTTGTCCGTCTTTCTCTCTGATGTCATCAGATATCTCAATCCAACCTTCCTCCCTTGTCACCTTGACTGTGGCAAAGCCTCCTCTCCACCCTCTGCTCCAATAATATGGCATCCAATGTCACTGCCAACCCACCGTCTCCTCAGGAAGTCCGTGTCCCACAGGGTGAGTGAGGCAGTGAGTCCGGTCACAGCGGCCTTCCCGCCCCGTGACACCTGTGACCACCCTCTGCCTCTGCCTGCCCCACATGTTCCTCCACGTGTTTACTCCTCCGTGTCGAGTCCGTAGAATTTCTCCTTTCCTGCGAGACTTGCCAGCAACACGGCCTCCTCTGGGAAGCCCCCTCCAGGCATCTCTGTTCTTCCTTTGAGCGGCCAGAACAGTCCAATTGCACTGTGTTCTAGAACTTTCCATACTGTATCACACTCACTGGCTTTTTCTCTACACGAGGTCACTCGGATTCTCAGTGAATTCAGAAAGGAAAACTGAGTCTGAGGGAAAGATCTAAGGCTCCTGGTCCATTGGCCCCACCACTGATTCCTCAGAAGATCTGAGATCCATGGACACCCCAGAGGGTGAGGGCTGTGGCTCTAACCAGTGTGTGCATGCTAAGTCGCTTCAGTCATGTCTGACTTTTCTGCAACTCCGTGGACTGTAGCCCGCCAGGCTTCTCTGTCCATGGAGTTTTTCAGGCAAGAGTATTGGAGTGGGCTGCTATTTCCTTCTTCAGGAGATCTTCCTGAATCCAGGGATCAACCCCACCTCTCCTGCGTCTCCTGCACTGGCAGGCGGGCTTGTTACCACCAGCAACGCCACCTGGGAAGCCCCCAGCACTGGGTACCAACTTCTAGGCAGGACGCAAGCCAGCACCTGGAAGAACAGCCTACCTTGTACAGCTGCACGTCGTAGCACTTAAGGAGCCGGCACACGTCAGGCAGCGATAGGAGCATCACTGTGTCTTGCTGCAGAGACTTCCAGAAGGACATCAGCAAGTCCTCCACCTGACGTGAGGGACAGAATATAGCTCTGAGCTCTGCTTTTCTGCCTGGTGAGACCAGTCCTCCACAGGCAGTTCATCAACCCCGAACGGTAACTGGGTAAATTTCATTCCAATCCATGGAAAGCTTTGCCCGTTGGCTTTTCCAAGCTGTATTTAATGTATCGCATTTTACTTTTAAAAATGTTTATCTAAGTAAGTAAATCTCATTATTTATTAATAAATAAATGCTTTATAAATGATATTTATTAATAAACAATAAATTTATCTATAATATAATTAAGACCTGCTCCAGGTCTCAGTTGTGGCACACAGGATCTTTTAGCTGCAACATGCGAATGCTTAGGGCTTCTTGGTGGCTCAGATGTTAGAGAGTCCGCCTGCAATGCAGAAGACCCAAGTTCGATCCCTGGGTCGGGAAGGTCCTCTGGAGAAGGGAATGACAACCCCCTCCAGTGTTCTTGCCTGGAGAATCCCACAGACAGAGGAGCCTGGCGGGCTACAGTCCATGGGGTTGCAGAGTCAGACACGACTGAGCGACTAACACTTCCACTTTCATGCAAACTCTTAGTGTACCTTGTGGGATCAATTTCCCTGACCAGGGATGGAACCCAGGCCCCCGGCCTTGGGAGCACACAGTCTTTGCCACTGGAGCACTAAGGAAGGTCTCCCAAGCTGTATTTTAGAGTGATTTTACATCCATCAGAGGGCACCTGCAGGGTGGGTGGACGGAAGACAGGTCCTGAGGCAGTTTTCTAGAAGGAAGGCTTGATAACAAGGGGGCTCCCCTGATTACAGCAGGATGAAGATCGGGCCCTGGGGGCACAAACCAGAGCTCAGAATACATTTTCAGTGACTGACTGACTCCTTCAATTATTTTTAGCTCGGGAAGACGTGTAACCATATATAACCAAAGATATAGTGCCTCCTCCTTGACGTCACCTTGGAATTCCATCACCAGGTTGGAATTCACCTGTGACAGTTCAGTTCAGTTCAGTCACTTAGTTGTGTCCAACTCTTTGCAGACTGCAGCACGCCAGGCTTCTCTGTCCATCACCAATTCCCGGAGCTTACTCAAACTCATCTCCATCGAGTCAGTGATGGCATTCAACCATCTCATCCTCTGTTGTCCTCTTCTCCTGCCTTCAATCTTTCCCAGCATCAGGGTCTTTTCAAATGAGTCAGCTCTTCGCATCAGGTGGCCAAAGTATTGGAGTTTCAGCTTCAGCGTCAGTCCTTCCAATGAATACTCAGGACTGATTTCCGTCGGGATGGACTGGTTGGATCTCCTTGTTGTCCAAGGGACTCTCAAGAATCTTTTCCAACACTACAGTTCAAAAGCATCAATTTTTTGGCACTCAGCTCTCTTTATAGTCCGGCTCTCACATCCATACAAGACTACTGGAAAAACCATAGCTTTGACTAAGGATAGTGCTGGCTAAAGGGAGTCAGTGTGATTCTACAAAGGGTACTTCTTTTTATTATTAGTAAAGTATTTATTCATTTTAAAGTGAAATAGCATTTTATCATGATCTGGGTTAATGCTATAAACCTTGGTAAAAGAGCCTATAATTCCATAAATAGTGTATTTGCCACTTTATTCTGAGTGCATCTCCTGAAAGCCAGCTGCATCTTTTTAACTTTTTATTTTGTATTCGCCTCTAGCCAATTAATAGGGCTGTGATAGTTTCAGGTGGACCGCAAAGGGACTCAGCCACGTACACATGTGTCCATTCTTCCCCGAGCCTAAGGAGACATCTCTAAAGACTTCTGTTGAGGAACAAAATGGCAGGGCCCTTTCTTTATTCTCTCCCATGCGGATCTGGTGGCCCATTTGAGTTGCCAGCTCATGAAGACTCTAGCCGCCTGCAGCTCAGATATCCTGAGGCAACACAGTACTGACCCCAGGTACTCCAAGAACCCCAGACTCTTATGCTGTTTCTTCTGTGTAGGCTGACCCCGGAGTACCTGATTTGAAAATCTTTTCAAATTTCTGTTCAAAAGAAGACATCTCCAAAGAGACTCAGATATTTAATCAGAAAGACAAGAACAGGCTGAGCAGGCTGGAGTAATCCTTTGACTCCCAGGCTGGAGGCTTCTGAGGCTCATGGGTCTGGATGAGACAGCACTGTCTCAGCCCACCCCTCGTCCTGCCTCCCCCATTCCGAGTCATCCACCCCGATCCGCCTGCTACAGAAATATTTCTCTGATTTGTCTCTTTCTCTCTGATGTCACTGTCACTGTTCCCAACCCAGCTTTCCTTCCTTGCACCTTGACTGTGGCAAAGCCTCCTCCCCACCCTCTGCTCCCATAATATGGCATCTGATGTCACTGCCAACCCACCGTCTTCTCAGTAAGTCAGAGTTTCCTACGGGGCTGGTGAGATAATAAATCCGATCATAGCGACCTTNCCTTCCTTCCTTGCACCTTGACTGTGGCAAAGCCTCCTCCCCACCCTCTGCTCCCATAATATGGCATCTGATGTCACTGCCAACCCACCGTCTTCTCAGTAAGTCAGAGTTTCCTACGGGGCTGGTGAGATAATAAATCCGATCATAGCGACCTTTCTGTCCTGTGACGCCTGTGACCACCCTCTGCCTCTGCCTGCACCATGCCTTCCTCCCAGAATCCCTCTTCTCCCCCATGTAGCATCTGTTGGACTTCTGCTTTTCTATGAGACTCGCCCGCAACATGGCCTCTTCCAGGGAAACTTCTCCAGGCGTCTCTGTTTTTCTTCCCTTGGGAGCCGAGAACAGTCCAATCACACCGTGTTCTAGAACTTTCCGTACCATATCACACTCATTGGCTTACTCTGTTCCTTTCAGTACCAGACTATCAGCTTCTCCAGACTTCAAGGGAGTACCCTCTTTGTTCCGTATATGGTGCTGGTCACAGGGTAAGTATTCAATTTGTACTTGATGAAGCATCATAGAAAAGAAGGAGTGGACTGGATATTCAACTCGGGGGGTGTTCATAACATGGTGTTAATAGGCCAGGGGTCACTCTGAAGACACCCTGGTCCCTCCCTCAGGCCAATGTTTTCTACAAAGCATGAAATGCCTTCATGTTAAGTGAATATTATCTCCCAAAGTGGAAGTGCTTAGAACACTGAAGCCTCAGAAGACCTTTCATTTAAATGTGCACTTGCTTCTCTGGATTTTCATTTTATATGGTAAAAAATAGAATGGCTAAAAGATTTCTTCATGCCTTTCATGGACAATTCTAGAATACAACCCACTCTTGATGATTCCCATGTCAGAGCACCCTGCTTCGAACTGTCTTCTGCATTGCTGCTGCTGCTGCTAAGTAGATTCAGTCGTGTCCGACTCTGTGCGACCCCATAGATGGCAGCCCAGCCGGCTCCCCCATCCCTGGGCTTCTCCAGGCAAGAACACTGGAGTGGGTTGCCATTTCCTTCTCCAATGCATNTGTGTGTGTGTGTGTGTGTTGAATGAAAGAGGTGTGTGTGTGTGTGTGTGTGTGTGTGTGTTGAATGAAAGAGATGGTGTGTGTGTGTGTGTGTGTGTGTGTGTGTGTGTTGAATGAAAGAGATGGGACCAGTAAACAGCTGATTCCCATTAAGGAAATGTATGATTCAATATCTGCCATTACACCAAACATGCTGGATCATTAAAAACCTACTTACTGACAAAAATCTTAGTTCGATTTATAACCAAAGTCCATGCTAACTCCATTCCTCCAAATTCCAAGAATTTGATTTAAAAAAAAATTCTGAAAATAAAATTTTAAACATACTGTTTAGACATCCATGCTGCATGTTCAAAAGCCAACTCTGCACTTCCAATTTTTTTCTTACACAAGTCAATATGCTTTCGGAACTGAGCGATTGCATCCAGCGGGGTGTTGTGTTGAAAACACAACCTACAGATCTGGAAGATGTGAGACCAACGCCAAAGTTAAGAAGAAAATCAAACTCAAAGGTGGGTTTATTTAAAAGTATATAAAATTTGAGACTAACTTTAAAAAAACTATGGAATGTCCATCTCTGAAGTTCAATAGAATTGAAGTACAACAAAACTGATTTTCTGTTAGAAAAGTTATCTAAAAAGGTTATGTCCCATCGATTAATGAAGTAAAATTATCCACTATTTGTAGTGAAACTATTCTATACCTTAGAAAGTTTTGTTAAGGTATGCTGCTAACTGCTAAGTCACCTCAGTCGTGCCGACTCTGCGATCCCATAGACGGCAGCCCACCAGGGTCCCCCGTCCCTGGGATTCTCCAGGCAAGAACACTGGAGTGGGTTGCCACTTCCTTCTCCAGTGCATGAAAGTGAAAAGTGAAAGGGAAGTCGCTCAGTCGTGTCCGACTCCTAGCGATCCCATGGACTGCAGCCTACCAGGCTCCTCCGTCCACGGGATTTTCCAGGCAAGAGTTCTGGCGTGGGGTGCCATTGCCTTCTCCTGTTAAGGTATAGCATAAGGAAATATTAAACCCAGTGAAGAGCATAAAGATGGGCAAAAATAAAATATTTCCCACAGGTAACTGAGAAAGGACAGATGAACTTTCAGTTTTAGAACTGTCAGAAAGCGAAAGATATTCTGCAGCACCATAAAAGCATAGGAGCCTCTGAATCAAAGAAGGATTACAGAAATGCTTGAAAAATTTTTCTCTGGGATACTATTTCAAAGTAATAATCTATACGAATGCAGAGTAAATGAAAAACAAAAAGAAACAAAGCCTAAATGTATTTCTACGTGCTTACTGTTGTGGCTTGGTCACTCGGTCATGTCCAGCTCTTTGCAACCCCATGGACTGTAGCCCGCCAGGCTCCTCTGACCGTGCCATTCTCCAGACAAGAATATCAGAGTGGGTTGCCATGCCCTCCTCCAGGGAAGCTTCAGGGATCGAACCCGTGTCTCCTGCTTGGCAGGCAGATTCTTTACTAGTGAGCCACCTGGGAGGCTCACATACTTAGTAGCAGTTTTGATTTTATTTTTTAGGTAAAAAGGAATAAATGAAAAGTTGTTCTCTCATCCATCCCTGTCCCTTGGGGGTCCAATTTCCCCCTCTAAA
This sequence comes from Neotragus pygmaeus, assembly GCA_006410875.1. NCBI lineage: Eukaryota > Metazoa > Chordata > Mammalia > Artiodactyla > Bovidae > Neotragus > Neotragus pygmaeus. The sequence continues at coordinate 698,967 of SJYV01030422.1, forward strand.
GGCAACCAGGTCCTGGCATTCATGGTATAGTCTATGCTCAGACAAGTATGTGCATGCATTTACATGTGAACTATTAATATTATTTTCATACAAATAGCATTTCACTAAATATACTGTTCTGTGCCTCACTTTTTTCACCTACCAATATATTTTCGATATCATTCCATTTCAATATGCGGAGCTGCCTCATTCTTAATAGTTGGGTATTTCATTGTTCGGAGTTATTTATGTTGACCAATCACTTACTGCTGAGTTTCCAATCTTTTCTTATTACAAGATGCAATAAATATCCTCATACACGTGATTTGTGAGTCTTAGCACAGACGTGGGATAAATTTCCAGAAATGGAATTGCTAGGTCAAAAGGATGTGCAAATTTAAATCTTCACAGTCATTATAAAAAAATAGTTTCTGTAGAAGGTATACCAATCTACACTTACACAGGTCATCAATCAAGTGTCCGTCCGCCCTCACATCACTAACCCAGAGACAGCCTCTTTAAAAGATGAGTGCAGAAAGATGAAAAGCACAACACACACCCTCTCATACCTTCCAGAGGTGTCTACTTCTACCATATACAATCTTAAAGTGCTCACATAACAGGTATAAAAGTTTTCTCTAGGGGAATAAGTACACTTTTTCTGGACCTATGCCATTACACCAAGGAAGGCTTACCCAGTTCTAATAGATTGCATCTTTTAAAATTCAGTACTAGAGGCAGCTTTCTTCTGTCTCCTGCGCCCACTTAAAAACAAAAGACCCTCCTGGAGGAGTTTTACAAAGATAAAACTGCTCTAAATGAGAACTCTGGGACCCATAGCTCATAACCAAGCACTACAGTTAGGCTGCTAAGAACCAGGGCGGCCCTTGATAAAGGACATAAAGGAACAGAACACAACCACCTGGAGAAGGGCATGGCAACCCGAGACAGCATTCTTGCCTGGAGAAGTCCACGGACAGAGGAGCCTGACGGGATACGGTCCAGGGGGCTCACAAAGAGTCGGACACAACTGAGTGCCTAACACAATTTATCAAGGGATCGCTTTTCAGAGCAAGTGACTAACCAGGATTTTCAAATCTTAAGCGGACAATCCCATTATTTAAAGCCAAATATTCCTTATTCTTGGAAGTGGAACTATTACCTTGTAGTTTATAAATCCTGCCATGGTCTTAATTTCCAGAATGTTAGTTTCATGGGCTCTCAATTCATGTACAAGGTTATAGGCGGTCCTGTAATTCCTAACATAAACACGGGGAAGGCGGTTAAATGATGCTGGTTGACTTTAAGGAAAGATTCCTATCAGCAAAATTACCAGAAATAACAGAGTCGATATTTACTCAACATGTCTTAACACTCAATAGCTTCAGTAACAACAACATACACGGATCAGTCTCTGATGTCCTGGAAAATGACACACTGATTCGTTATGTATGGGAGGAGTCAACGTCTTTTCACTAAGAACAGANAGAGTCGATATTTACTCAACATGTCTTAACACTCAATAGCTTCAGTAACAACAACATACACGGATCAGTCTCTGATGTCCTGGAAAATGACACACTGATTCGTTATGTATGGGAGGAGTCAACGTCTTTTCACTAAGAACAGAATCCACGGTACATTGTTCCGTCACTAACACCTGTCTACAGCTGACAAGAAATAAGTTGAAAAAACAAAAGTAAAGTGGAAAATTGACCAAGAGTTACATGGCAAAATTAACATTCTGTTAAAAAACAAGTAATTTTTAAAAGCATCATTGTTGAGCTCCTCAAACAAACAGACACTGTATGACCACAGCAGGAGCCATCAAGACAGAGACGGGTCAGCAGCTTTAAAGCCAGGTTTCTCTCCACATGAGGCGGGAACCACTGGTCTAGGGCAAGGGCTCAGTGGAGACACCCTCAGGGCAGCTAGTGCTTAAGGAGAGAACAGGGTGAGAAAGCGAAGTCTGACAGACAGAAGGTAACGAGGAAAAGCGCAGTCTTCTCCAAAGAAAATTGCGCCTGACTTCTCCAGGTAACAGCTTTCTCTCCAGCACTGTTTTTGAACAGAATTAGAATCGAAGGTGTTTCACTAATACCATGGACAATAAACAAACTACCTTTTAAAACCAGCTAAACTATATATGAAGTTGCTGAGATTTAGAAAACAAGATTTGGTGTTTAGCACCTCATCAGAAACAAAAAAGAAGAGGTTCCTGCAATATTCTTCTGAATGACAGACGTATGATTTTTCTCTATTCCACTCCCAAGTTGACTTAGTCCTTCCTCAATTTTAGGATATAAAGCTGGTTTTTATCCTTTTGCTGCACTGGCACTGTCAATCTTAAAAAATTCAGTTAAGCTAGAAAGAGATGTTTTGCTATATCATATGTAGGAAAATAAAAGCAAAAGGATAAAATATCTAACCGCTGCCAACGCCTCTCCAACTATTCTTGAAAGTGCTAAGCAGAGCCTTTGAATAATAGATGACGCTACTGGCAGGTATTATAAACTAAAAACAAATTAATTAAAATAAAATCATAGTTGAATTGCATAAATGTACTACACACCTTAAAAAATTCAGTCTGATTCAGATAATGTTCAGTACATATTAAACTTTGAAAATCAGTCTTAAAACAAGGGTTTTACTGAGTATACAAATGAGAAGCAGGCAACAGGATGGGAAAAATTTTAGTACTCTATTTCTTTAGATTATGAAATTAATTAAATTAGAACAGAAAGCTTTTTAATACTATGAAATTTACTTCTGATAATAAACNGATCTTAATTCCTTGACCAGGAATTGTGTTCCTCTGTGTTGGAAGCTGGGAGTTTTCACCACCGGACCACCAGGGAAATCCCAAGTGTTTTGCAAAGATGCTCTCAATAAGTGACTCATTCCTATGAATTTTGTTTCACAGATTTCTTTTCATTGAAGGTTTTTATATTGTGTTTGTTCAAATTTGTTTTTCACTGGATACGCTGAAGAACAATAATTGCATGAAAGAGTTAATGTTAGTATGGTGCATACTCCATCCTGAAAGGGCTGATCCATCTACTGCTATTAGACACTGGCCTTAAGCAAGTAGACCTCAGGTTGCCAATCACTAGATGAGAGAACACACTTTGCTGGAACCACGATAACACATTTAAGGCCTCATCTGTTCCCATTCTTTGCTGCCTTCTCCTCTTTCTGCTTTTTAATGTTTAAAAAAAAGTTGGCAAAACTGAAGATTGGCAAGAAGGATGAGTGGGAAGGGAACATAATTAGTGAGTAATCCTTAGTCTTCTCTGTGAAGTTATTTTTGTTGTCCTTCCAACCTCCAAATAACAGCTGGGAGGGAAGAGTGGAGAAGAAATGGGTAAGCTGATTATCAAGAGAATCTTTTCCTGGTTGGAAAAAGAATAAGTGTCCCAGGAGAAAGTGACGGACCCCTAAGAATGCTTCCCAGGGAAGCATTTTCCTTCGATACCTTCACACTCTTTTCTGCTGGTGAACCAGAGAAGCAGCATTCTGTGGCTGGAAGTGGGCAAGTTCACTTCCTTCTTTGTTCTGGGAATGAACCGCAGGGTGACATCGAACAGTGAAAACTGGAAACGTAGCCAGTGCGGCCCTGAACTGACATCTACGTATCTGTATTTATTTAACTCACGGTTTAAATTACATTCCACTTGGAAATTTGTTGGCAAAGACTGAGAAGCTGCGTTTGTTAGTGATTGATACTGATAAGTCTATACACACAGTTTTACATACATATCCACACACATATGCTTTACGGGAATGTTTACCTTCTGGCTCCTCCTGCTAGATGTTCAGACGATCAGCACTGCAGTCCCAAGATCAGCCCAGGTGGTTGGTTCATGTTATACAAGCAAGTCTTCAAGCACCAGTGTTTATCAACCAACAACGTAGGCGTTGTGACTAAGACGGAAAGATCAAGTCTCCAGGGCTGCTCTTGTTGACCCCAGGCTCAATGGGAGGGCCAGCAGGCTGTCACATCTACACACACAGAGGGGGTGGCTGCAACTGCTGAGCCTGGATGTCTGTCTGGGAGTTCACTGCCCCAGTCTTCCTGGCTGCCCATGTTCAACCTGGGAGCTGGTAGTTCTTGTTCCGATGACCCACATGCGTGTCCTCTGATAGGTGGGCCAAAGGGAATCTGAAAGAACCACAGAGTTTTGTCAAGCCACATGCCAGGCTAAACCCACAGCCATCATGGTGTGAATGACCAGGCTGGATGCCCCTCCACTGCTGACCCAGAGCTTTGCAGTGATTAGACCCTCAGCTTGAGGGAAAGCCACCTCCAGTCACTGAGTATCATTGTCCCTACCCCGGGTCGGCAAGTTGTGAATGGAGATTCCACACGGAGGCTGGAAGTTGCTACCCAAAAGCCCCACCTCTGGAGAGCCCAGAGGGGTGTACATCCAAGCAGGCTTCAATCTGCTTCCTGTTTTTGGCCAAGTGGGAGGAGGAACGTGGGAGAGCCCAGGACGTTCCCAGAGACGAAGAGGGCCCTGGCTCGGTGTGGCTCCTTTCTGAGTGAATTCTGCTGGCTCGGGCGCAGACGCTCACAGCTGTGTGAAGGGCGCTGCAGGGGGCATAATGGCCGCTGTGTGTGCCGGAGTACAAACCGTCCCACACAGGCCTGGGCCGGAGAAACAATGGGGGAACGAACAGCCTTCAGAACAATGCGCTCATTTCCTGTCCTCACACTGGGCTGAACGAGGCTCGGTAGGCTGGTTCCACCTCACCANCCGCTGTGTGTGCCGGAGTACAAACCGTCCCACACAGGCCTGGGCCGGAGAAACAATGGGGGAACGAACAGCCTTCAGAACAATGCGCTCATTTCCTGTCCTCACACTGGGCTGAACGAGGCTCGGTAGGCTGGTTCCACCTCACCAAGAGCCCTCCACAGATGGCATCATTTGAGCGGCCCATTGTTCATCAGGCATGACAGACACACAGACAAAGAAGAGAAATGACAAGCATTTGGGAGGTTTCTTTTCTCCCCCCTGCAAAGCAAGATTTAAACTTTTTTTTTTTAGGCCCAGATAAAACAGTGTGATAAAAACATTGGAGAGATGTTAGAAGCTTTTCAGTGTTAAGTCTTTCTGACATAAAATGCTTGTGATTCACTATCTCTGATAAAAACATGGGTGTGAAGCTCTCTGAGTTTTTATGCTTGTCAGCAAGCCAACTGGCTCTGCCGTGACCTCACCTCTCTATGTCCTGCCCGAGCGCCCATTCTCCTGCAGGAGAAAGTCCTCCTGGGAGTTGGGTTCAGATTGTTGTTTACTCACTAAGTCATGCCTTTTCATACTGTTCATGGGGTTCTCAAGGCAAGAATACTAAAGTGGTTTGCCATTCCCTTCTCCAGTGGACCACATTCTGTCAGACCCCTCCACTGTGACCCATCCATCTTGGGTGGCCCCACACAGCCTGGCTTAGTTTCACTGAGTTAGACAAGGCTGTGGCCCGTGTGATCAGATTGGCCTGTTGTCTGTAATTGTGGTTTCAGTCTGTCTGCCCTATGATGCTCTCTCAGGGCCCACTGTCTTACTTGGGTTTCTCTTACCTTNTTTAATCATATAAATTATATTTCTGGCTTTCTCTTATCCACATTTTATGGAAGTGGAATCTTAGGCTAACAAACTTGCCAAGGGCTTATTATAATCAATGGGCAAATCTATTTCTTGAACAAAATCAAACTAACACAAAAGGTCATTTTCTTAAAAATTATGCATTTTTCACTCTTAAAGTATCTTATTAGTATCCAGAGAGTTTTACTTATCTAATCCTGTTGTTTAGATAACAGGATTTATTAATTTAAATTTCTTTTATAAATTTAAAGTTGAAAATACTTATAGTCCCAGAGACTATAGCAGTACATTCTAGGAAAACTTTGTGGAATTTATTGTTATCAGTTTTCTACTATAATCTGTAGCAAATATAAAACGTTTGGCTGACAACACACATAAAAATCATTCTTATAGATGCACATATCTTTCAAGAACCATTTAATTCCTGGAGATTGAACAGTAATCCTGTCTTAAGTCATATTCTTAGGAAAGCCAAATGTGAGTAAGAGTCCAGCATTAAGATGTTTATTAGAAATAAACTGTTGCCATCAATATCAACAGAAAAAGGGAAAGGGAGCTAGGGAAGTTAGGGTAGCCGCAACCTACACATTAGAAGATCTGGAGTTGTAATGATCCATCTAAGTTGTCCAGTGCTGAGCGGGAATGAGGAACCCATTAAACCCCACTTTTATGTTCCCCATCAATGATTAGTCTCCCCAGGAGGGGCATGAGCATGAGCCGGGTACTCCACAGCAGATAACATCCTAAAAGTTCTGATAGCATAAGGCTGTCAGCAGATGGCATTCTACAAGCCATGGAAATGTATTATTCCTTGAAGAGAAATCTGGGTTGTAACTCTCTATTTCCATCACAGATGTATTGCCCTACTGAGAAAAACTAACATTAGCAATAATAAAGAGGGCTTCTTTCTTCTTAAAATTGAGTATATTTTGTCCTAAAAGTACTAGATCATATGATGTGTCTACATATTTGTATGTGTCCATCACATCTATCTCCTTTCTAAAATTTACCTGATTCATTTTACATATCAGGTTTTGAATTCTTAAATTGCTCAAACATGCCAGTAACCAATAGCAAAGTTTCCTCTTTCAGCTTTCATAAACACCAACAACAATATAACTTTCAGATATTCTCAACCTTTTTCCAAATGCATGGTGGATTTGTTGTAAATTTGTGGTTTGCCAACAAATCTTTATTTATTGACTACTGCAGTTGAGATTGTAGCAAAAGGTTGTTCTGACTATTGTAGCCTGAAAAATCCTATGCACCAACGTTAAAACCATGTGGTTTCTCTGCAGAAAAAGCTTTCCCTTACTCTTAATAGCCAGCTAAAACAGAATGTAATTAGAACACAGAAAAGAAATCTGAAGCTCAAACAAAAGTTGTATTGTTTTGAAGTTTAAAGGTGAGTTTGTACAAATTTCAAAAACTAATTAAGCAGAACAGGTGATATTTAACTACTTTGAAACTTTGAAAAAGGAAAACTGATTTTTATCTCATTGGATTAAATTACATTTTCATACTGAATGACACAAAGTGCTTCTGTTACTTGTCTTAGAGACAAGGTAAATACACTAGCTGCTATTCATTCATGAAACCCTATCTTTCAAAATTTCACAGAATGTTATTCTAACATTTTCTTATTGAACAAATATTTTGATANAAGGAAAACTGATTTTTATCTCATTGGATTAAATTACATTTTCATACTGAATGACACAAAGTGCTTCTGTTACTTGTCTTAGAGACAAGGTAAATACACTAGCTGCTATTCATTCATGAAACCCTATCTTTCAAAATTTCACAGAATGTTATTCTAACATTTTCTTATTGAACAAATATTTTGATAGGTGATAATATTCTAGAAGATTATATATATTATATATTAAATATATTAATTAATATATATTAATATATATTATATATAATCCCACTATGCAATGTAGACCTAGAAAATAAAGTGTACAAGTAATGAAATGTATTCACAGGTCAATTGTACCTGTGTCTGATGTAGATTAAGATCAATGGAATCAATAAACCTTACTTAAAACTTTGACCACTTAATATTTTTGTCAGTCACAAAACTGAGGTTCTAGGCATTCAGTAATCATTTCAATTCATTTCATCTCACCTCCCCAAAGTTATTAAAAGGCTAAGGATAAAAACACAGAAGATTCATAGAAACATTAAACCATCAGAAAACTTAAGAAAAATTTCCTAAGAAAATAGGGCAGAGAGTAACATAAAAGTATTTAAAAAAATCTTATTCTCTGAACTATAATCCCCCTCTAATAGAAAAATACCATTTTAACGGATTGTTTCATTTTGCATTTTGGGTTTGGAACATAAATAATGTGATAAAGTGCTTAGAAGGAGGCAGGAGTTCAGAGAGACAGCTAAAAGTTAATCTTGAAAAATAATTTTTATCCCCACAATTTTAGACTGTTATTGTGCTGGTGGGAAAATATAAGCTAAAACAGAATATAATTGTGGGGAGGGATGGTAAAAGGATTTGTAGAACCTCTGTGAATAAGATCTGGAAGAGAAATGGAGCACACTGAGAATTAATAACTGAAAAAAAATTGCTGTCTTATTAGAAATTTTATTATTGTTCTTATTTTCTACTGTACTTCACTCCGTAAGGAGTTAAGACTTTGCCTCTTAAAATGAGTGAAACTCAAATACTCAATATGCCCTGAAAGTTAAACGATTTTACCCCAACCACCTTTTTGACCTCATTTCTTACCTTTCTCCATAATAGTTCATTCTGTTCTGGCCACACTATAGCCATTGCAATTTTCTAAATATTCGAAGTACACACAAAACTCAAGGCCATCATGGCATCTTATCCTCTGTCTCAGATATCTACAAGGCTTGCTGGTCACTACCTTCAGTTACCTATTCAAATAACTGAGTGGACTTCCTTGATAATTATTTATCAAATTTCACCACCAATTGTGACATTTATCATTATTTTATTTTTTTCAGAACTATTATCACTTGTGATGTAATATTGATTGACTTTTATTGTCATTGTCCATCATCACTCATTAAAATATTTTATTCATCTTACCATCTAGCCTATTATGTTAATTATTGTATTCTAACACATGTAGGAGATTTAATAAATATTTACTCAATGGATGAGTTAATAAATGTATTTCCTTATCTCCCTACAGTGTTTTTAGTAAAAAATGAACTTTATTTTTTGTTATAAAATTAGATATTCCTCGGTGGCTCAGTGGTGAATCATCCACCCCATGAGCCACAGGAAACACAGGTTCAATCCCTGGGTTGGGACAACCCACTCCAATATTCTTGCCTGGAGAATCCCCATAGACAGAAAAACCAAGTGGGCTAAAGTCTTCTGGGTCACAAAGAGTCAGACACAACTGAAGCAATTCAACATGCACACATGGGAGATAGAATGAAGTATTAGTAGATTCCAAGATAAATGAAGGGTGGTTTAGCTCATAGCTGCTTCCATGGTAATCAGTAGTCAGTTACTCCGAGAGAACAGAAAAGCATCTCAAAGGATTATTTATACCCTCATGCTAATAATGTACAGAAAAAAAGAAATTGAGGAATTTGATATACTCATTACTTACTAAAATTATACCTATATACTATTGGAGAAGGCAATGGCACCCCACTCCAATACTCTTGCCTGGAAAATCCCACGGACATAGAGCCTGAAAGGCTGCAGTCCACAGGGTCGCTGAGGGTTGGACACGACTGAGCGACTTCACTTCACTTTTCACTTTCATGCGTTGGAGAAGGAAATGCCAACCCACTCCAGTGTTCTTATCTGGAGAATCCCAGGGACGGGGGAGCTTGGTGGGCTGCCATCTATGGGGTCACACAGAGTCGGACACGACTGAAGCGACTTAGCAACAGCAGTAGCAGCAGCAGCTATGTACTATAAAGTAATTTGGGTAAGTGCTGTACCTTGAAAATTAGATAATATGCTTCAGAAAATATGGCTTTATGTTGAGTTAACAGAAAGATAGAAAATAACAAAACCAGATGTTCTGATATAGGAAACCAGTTCACCAAAAGTATTCTTGTTCCTTGGTGAAATTTATCAGGAATTGAAAAACAAATTATTTAAGAATGAAAATACTAGAAAATGTGGAATTTCGTCTATGTATATTCAAAGAGCAATTATATCCCAGCCAGGTCTAAAAATATCTACAGACTAACCAAGACAAATTTTTTTTTATAATTAATTTTTTATTGAATTATAGTTGCTTTACAATGTTGCATTAGCTTCTACTATACAGCAAAATGAGTCAGCCATACATACAAATATAGCACCTTCCTTTTGGATTTCCTGCCTATTTAGTTCACCATAGGGCACTGGGTAGAGTTTCCTGAGCTATAAAATAGGTTCTCATTAGTTAACTATTTTATACATAGCATCAATAGTGTGTATATGTCAATCTCAAACTCCCAATTCATCTCATCCCTCCTCCTTTCCCCCCTTNTTCGGACACAGCTGAACGACTTCACTAAAGTGCTTACTGTAGTGCACGCGCACGGCACAGTTCAATTCATGCTGCCGACTGATGAGCGCGGCTTCTCTGCTGCCAGGTAAAGACTATCAGGAATCTCCAACAGGCCTTGCACAGCCTGGCCGACTCTGCTGCGGTGACCATACTCTGAAGTTGGCTCTTGATAACTGGCATCTATCACCTAGGGCCTCTCGCTCAAGCCAGAAGCTTAATCCTTGCTTCATTTCACTGGCAATTACTCATAGTCGTTACTGGAGCACTCTTGATAACCCTTCCTGTGCTCGTGACTCGGCATGGCACCCCCTCACTCCTGCATGGCCTAAGTGACTTACAAACTTGAAGAACAACAGAAAATGGACCCATATATAATGGATCCATATATTTCAGAGGGAGAAAAGTAATGTGTGTGAGTATTGGGGGAGTTGGCAGAACCTTTTTTCCAAAGGAGATGTTTAAGGCATATTTCTAAGCATTCTGGGCTTCCTCATGGTTCAGCAGTAAAGAATCCGCCCACAATGCAGGAGATGCAGGTCAAGAAGATCCTCTAGAGCAGGGCATGGCCACCCACTCCAGTATTCTTGCCTGGAGAATCCCATGGACAGAGGAGCCTGGCGGGCTACAGTCCATGGGGTTGCAAAGAGTTGGACATGACTGAAGCAACTGAGCAGCAACAGCTGAACTTCCACTTTTTCTTATTCAAATTGATTCTGTTGCACTTGAGGAGAAATAGAAACCTCTTAACATTGGCTCCACAGAGTGCAGGGGAAAAAAATGCAGCATTTGTAGTAGTGCATCTTTCCTGTGGAGCCAAGGCTAAGTTACTGATAGTTATCATCATTCGGGAAAGGTACTGGCATGACTGAACTGACTCTTCTTTTTCTCTGGGCCTCTTTTTAACATCCATATATAAACACAGAAAAGGAGAATGCATACCAAATTACTGTAAAGGCTGAAATGAAACTTAGGGTTATTTTTAATGTATCTGTTGGGGTGTACTTCTATAAAGAAAAATAATAGTGGGGGGAGGGTGGATTTGTAATATTTCAGGTAGCCTTAAACATCCACTCTTGATTTTCACAAATTCCCCATCCCAAATCCATTTGTCCTCCAGTCATAAATTTTGCTTTCTAATTTATCTTAGATCCTCTATTCAGTGGCCTCTAGAACTGCTTGTTCATGTTTTCCTTGCCCACCAGAGAGGTGTTAATCATCTTTGTTGTCTCAGCATCTAGCCCAGGACCTAGCACTTCGTGGATGTCAGGATTAGCAGCGATGTTGGTAGGTAGGCAGGTCTGTACTGGAGTAGTCTAATGGATGAGAGAGCCAAAGCAAGTCACTTACCTGAGTCTAGTAATGGCAAAGTTAGAACTTGAAGCCACATTTTCTAGTACTTATTCCAGTATTTAGTATTCCCTTCCTTAAGCTATAACCTGCCTCCACCACAAAAATGGGATGAGGAGTAGATTCACTTTGAGAGTAGAAGGAAAAGAATCACTTATGGGGGAAAATTTTGGTCAGTAAAAACTGACTGGAATTTGGCTGTCAACCTACACAAATCAGTGAAAAAGAGGAGAACTATTCAGTTAAACCAAGAATCAGAATCTTTCAAGATTATCAAATGACTTAATTTTATACAATAAAAAAGTTCTTATAGAAAATATTCGTAAGTTAAATCATAGGTTAAAACCTTTTCCCTACACTGTCCACAACCCCGCCTCCCTTCTCTTGACTAACACAAATAATTTTAGAGCTGCCATAGGCTTGCATATTTACTCCTTGATAAATGCACCAAGGAGTAGTAAACTGGTCTACAAATATCTGAATGCCTCATATATCTATATATGAGTTCTGTGAGCACAGTGCTTTTTATCTGTAGTAATCCTATCAAGTATTGTACAGTTAGAGCAAAACTTCAGAGATTGTTTAGTCCTGCCTCCTCTTTTTAGGGAACTGAGATTCAGACACGTTGATCTAGTTGGTGAAGTAGAACTCCCATCTCCTTTTATCTCCTGTTAACTCGTGATCCTAAAGAAAATATCTGTAAGGTGAATAATTACCCCCTGATGATTCTGAGGTGTCTTCTTGTTCTTGTTGGATTTTCTTATACGGCTTAACTGTTGCAAGGAGGCAGATACACAGAATACTTGATGCTAGTAGTTGTCATAGCAGGATTCTAAGGCTGTGATCAAGATACAAGGGGACCTTCCAGTGTTACTTGAGTCAGAGACAGCAGTGACACCATTCATCTGCCAAGCAGCAAAATAACAGCTTTATAAGCTCTGTGGCTTCCAGGCTCATTAGAATCATCTCCCTGCCTCAGTGCAAAAGGGTTAGATATGGGTGTGTGGATATGCCTGCCACTTACTAATACAAAAGACAATTATTGAGTGAGTAATCAGTGCTAAAGGCGGTATGGCTAGAACCAGCAAAAGCAGTGTCATGCTTTCTTAGAAGACTCTAAATTCCTGAGTGTCCTAAAGCTCCTTCAGCGTTTTGGCAACTTTATGATAATGTTGACATAAGACATCATTCACATGCTTACTTGCACAGTTTACTTGCAAGTGGCCGAGGTTGTAAATCTTTTCTCCCATCCCTTGGCATGTTTGGTCTTCCCTTGCCAAAGCGTGTATAATATAAGGCTAATAGGGGTTTCATATCTGCAGGATTACCTTTCAGTTTTCATAGGCTCTTTTGTGCTCTGACCTTCAATGGGTAATCATGAAATATAAAATATGCACTGAAAGTCAGTTGTTGCTTTTGAAGACTGGTTAATGAGGGGAATACTCATCTCCTTTGAGTTGAGATTTCTCTGCACACATCTTTAGAGCTGGGTACTTAACTTGTCATAAATTGGCTATATTCCACATCTACTTACACAAAGACTCGCTCACATATTTGAATTCTTTATTTTTTTGCAGCCATCTCTTCCTGTACTTTATACCCTGTCTAGCCAGGCTACACATGAAGCTGTTCATCTCCTTTGTAGGATGTTGGTCTTTGATCCAGTAAGTAGTGTTTGTTTTTATGTTATTTTAATGAATTAAAAATGTGTTCTAAGAAAAATATCCTGGCTTCGAATAGATGGGCAATGTAAATAATGACTTTTTTAAAGATAACTCATGTAATTGGGGCCTGAAGCTTATCATGCTCCCCCATCACAAAGAAGTTCGAGTAGTAACACATAATACTATGTGAAGAGAGATAAGAAAGGGCATCATCCTTATTTATCTCAATATTTGTAAAAGAAGTTTGACACCAGGCTAAATTAGGGGAAATTTTTTTAACATTATTTGAAAAAAAATCTCCCCATTGTATTGCATAAGGAAGTATTTACTCTGGGTTTTCAGTTCAGTTGCTCAGTTGTGTCCAGTTCTTTGCAATCCCGTGGACAGCATGCCAGGCTTCCCTGTCCTTCACCAACTCCTGGAGCTTGCTCAAACTCATGTCCTTCGTGTTGGTGATGCCATCCAGTCATCTTATTCTCTGTGATCCCCGTCTCCTCCTGNGCTCAGTTGTGTCCAGTTCTTTGCAATCCCGTGGACAGCATGCCAGGCTTCCCTGTCCTTCACCAACTCCTGGAGCTTGCTCAAACTCATGTCCTTCGTGTTGGTGATGCCATCCAGTCATCTTATTCTCTGTGATCCCCGTCTCCTCCTGCCTTCAGTCTTTCCCAGCATCAGGGTCTTTTCCAATGAGTCAGTTCTTTGCATCAGGAGGCCAGCGTATTGAAGCTTCAGCTTCAATCCTTCCAGTGAATATTCAGAGCTGATTTCCTTTAAGATGGACTAGTTGGATCTACTTGCAGTCCAAGGGATTCTCAAGAGTCTTCTCCAACACCACAGTTCAAAAGCATCAATTCTTTGGCACTCAGCTTTCTTCATGGTCCAACTGTCACATCCATACATGACTACTGGAAAAACCATAGCTTTGACTAGACAACCTTTGTTGGTAAAGTAGTATCTCTGCATTTTAATATGCTGTCTAGGTTTATAACATTTCAAATGGTGGCTTTTCTAAATGCCATTTCTAGACTTGACTCCTCTGGGGCAAAGTTCAGTTCTTCATTTATTCGTTCATCTGAAGAATATCACATCTGTGCCAATAACTATTATCGAAGAAGATTTTTTTTAATGAAAGCATTTAGAAAATTCTACTTGCCAAGAGTACATTGAAGTCACCAAATACAAAACACAACAGATATTTAAAGGGAAAAAATACCCACAAAATTACCAGTTAGGTTTACACTGGTTTGTTCACAGTGAGAAACAGCAACTTTGTCACCTGATTATTAAATCCACAAAAGTTAGAACAAAGATTAGGGATAAAAATGATTTGTTAGGGAGTCCAGGTCTGTAGGAAACAGGGCTTTTTTATTTGAGGGACCAGAATGCTAGCGAGGTCATGCTCAAAATCCTCCAAGCCAGGCTTCAATAGTATGTGAACCGAGAACTTCCAGATGTTCAAGCTGGATTTAGAAAAGGTAGAGGAACCAGAGATCAAATTGCCAACTTCTGTTGGATCATAGAAAAAGCATGAGAATTCCAAAAAAACATCTACTTTGCTTCACTGACTACACTAAAGCCTTTGACTGTGTGGATCACAACAAACTGGAAAATTCTTCAAGTGATGAGAATAGCAGACCACCTGACCTGCCTCCTGAAAAACCTGTATGCAGGCCAAGAAGCAACAGTTAGAATTGGACATGGAACGGCAGACTGACTGCAGATTGGGAATGGAGTACATCAAGGTTGTATATTGTCACCCTGCTTATTTAACTTATGTGCAGGGTACATCATGCAAAATACTGGACTGGATGAAGCACAAGCTGGAATCAAGATGGCCAGGAGAAATATCAACAGCCTCAAATATGCAGATAACATGACCCTTACAGCAGAAAGTGAAGAGGAATTAAAAGATGAAGGTGAAAGAGGAGGAGAGTGAAAAAGCTGCCTCAAAACTCAACATTCAAAAAACAAAGATCATGGCATCTGGTCCCATCACTTCATGGCAAATACATGGGGAAACAATGGAAACATTAAAAGACTTATTTTCTTGGGCTCCAAAATTGCTGCAGATGGTGACTGGAGCCATGAAATTAAAAGATGCTAACTCTTTGGAAGCAAAGCTATGACAGAGACATCATTTTACCAACAAAGGTCTGTCTAGTCAAAGCTATGGTTTTTCCAGTAGTCATGAATGGATTTAAGAGTTGGTCCATAAAGAAGGCTGAGCACCAGAGAACTGATACCTTTGATCCATGGTGTTGGAGAAGACCCTTGAGAGTCCCTTGGACTGCAAGGAGATCCAACCAGTCCATCCTAAAGGAAATCAATCCTGAATAATTATTGAAGGACTGATGCTGAAACTCCAATACTTTGGCCACCTGATGTGAAGAATTGACTCATTGGAAAAGACCCTGATGCTGGGGAAGATTGAAGGCAGGAGGAAGTGAGGACAACAGAGGATGAGATGGTTGGATAGTATCACCAATTCAATAGGCATGAATTTGAGCAAATTCTGGGAGATGGTGAAGGACACAGAAGCCTGGCATGCTGCAGTCCCTGTGGTCACAGAGAGGCACAACCAAGTAGCTGAACAAGAACCAATCAGAGTGATCAAGTTATTTCTGTCACATCTCCTGGTACAAAGTGGATTTTTTGTTTGGTGTTTTCCTTTTGTTTGTTTACTTTGGTATATGAGGTTCTTAGTGATCAGGGAGCAAGACAAAGTGGCAGTTCTTTTGCACATTCCCTCCTTGTGGTCAAGTTCCTGCCATTAAGGACAGTTTGAGCCACATAACTTGCTGAATGAGCTGGTGATTTAGTATCATTAGTTTGATATTTTATTTGGCAAGTTTATCTGTATAGCTTTCACAGGAGATTTTGATTAATACATAAAGACCTTTTGTATGGTTAACAAAACTAGAGGCACGTGAATTTCAGGTTTCAAAGATAATTTCTGTCTGCCCATAGAGGATTTTCTAAAGGCCCTGAAGTTAAATTTATTTGTCAAGCATATGTTACTCTCTTTAATAGTTCTACTTAGATTAGGAATGAGGAACCATGTAATTCAACTGTCCCAGGTTTTACCTGCAGTTCTTGTAGCTGTAAGGTATCCTCTTTCTCTGAGATCCCACGTTTATTAATGACCATGACCTACTGAGAGCTCAGTCTTTACAGCTCTAGGGCCCTTTTCCTAAGCCAGAGTGGATGCCACGCTCATCTCCCCAGAGGCCTTTCAGATAGCAGTTCTGCATGTGAAATGTAGTCCTTATTCTTCAACAGTGTGATTGTCACACTTAATTAAATGAAACTTCTGGTGTGGTCATAGTTACAAATTAGATTTATGTACAAAAAGGAAGTTTGATTTATCTAGTAAGGAGGACAGGGTCTTACTGAATTTAGTTTATGAATGATTTATTAGGGATTCTTTTCTTTCTAGTTACAAGAGCTCCATATCTAGCTTAAAGAACGTTTCATTCTGATTTTGTCCTGTTAAATTTGAGAGTTAATGGTACATTAGAAAGAAAGAAATGAGATTTTTTTAAGCCAGTAAAATAGAACATTAGCCATAATTAAATAAGTTTATTTAATCCATTTAGTCTGAAGTAGTTAATTCTTATTTTGTTGATCTTGGGTTAAGCAGTCTGTTACCTCGCGTCTGCTCCTTGTGGCTGTCTGTAGTGATGATAAGCAGCTATATCCATGAGTTTGTACCCCAGAGACAACAGTCAGGAGTACCTGATCACATTTCTTTACAGAGATTCTTGTGATGGTTCATATGGAAGACTCAACTCCTAATCTTTATCTTGTAGCAAGAGCCTTTAGGCAAATATAAGGAAAAAGCAGAAACAACCAGGGGATGATAAGATGAAAAGGTGCTGGTTCTTTTATTATAATAATACCAACAATACTGAAAAGGATGGAGTACAATAAATAATTTTAGAAGATGTAATTAACTATTACCTCAAAATAGTGAGGACATTAAACAAATCTCCAGAGAACTTAATTTATCTAAAGACAACAAACAGTTATAAGTAATATTTTAAAAGTACAACAATAATTATTAGGAATTTAGACAATTATTCACTTTTTTCTCTTGATGAACAAAAGCATATCTGTTATCTTTACACACATCTTTCTTTCATCACACATTCCTTTATGCTTTTTAAATAAATACGTACTTTAACCCAGAGGTATTTGCCATCTTTTTTTTTAACTGTTTGTTGATGGCTGCTAAATAATAGTTAAGAGCCTAGGTATATTAAAATTATGTTGCCCATATATCCAAGACCACATATTAACTCAATACTAGCAAGGTCTTAATGTTAACTAAGAATTAGGAGTTTAAGTTTTAAGCTGACTCATTAAGTCTTTAGAATTTTTAGCATACAAAAAATTAATTTCTTTTTAGAAACACATTACCTATTATCATTTATCTAATTTAGTTGAACACATAATTTTTCCAGTAGGAAAAAAATTCAAAATGATTAGGCTTTTTATGAGGGAAAAAACCCTAAAATTTATATAAACCAGAATATTGTATTAGCATTATTTGTACATGACTGTAAAATCAGAAAGAAAACAGGTGGGTGTTTTTAAATTTTTATTAACTATTAACTCATACTGATTTGTCCAAAAAGTCATCTTGTATACAATTATTAAAACTTTTAAGTTGTTTATGAGAAGTATTTTGCTTGCTTTGTGGTCTAGGAATTAAGTAATTATTTTAACTCACAATTAAAGCTTTTTTAATCTTTGAGTTACAACTTGAGCAAGAAGAAATTTATAAAGAGCCAAAATACTTCATTCACAGGGAAGAATAATGTTTTTATATCTTTCCATTTCTTTTTATAGTCTTTAACATGTTGTTATTGTTTCTAAAAGCCAGTTGCAATAAGAGTTTGCTCCATTTGATTTTAAGAGATCTCATAATATGATGTATTAATTTCTCTCAGAAGTATACAAAGTACATCTATTTATATTTGTAAAATGGAAAATTTTATTACTCTTATTCAAAACATAGAAGAGCCAATTTTGATAAAGCAATAGAATCTCATAAAAACAAGTATCCATACCTATTACAAATGTTGATCAAAAAACAAGATGTAATTACGACATAGAGGACATAATTATGCAACACCAGATACTTCAAAAGAATGTCACTATTAAATCTGAGAAGTCTTGTGATTTTTTTTTTCACTTCAGTTTTACAGGATAGTTTTTCAGTGTTCATACCCCTTACAAAGTGACAGTCTCCTTTCTTTGTTTCAGAAGTCCCAAAGAGACTTTAATTTGTTTAGAGAAATGAAAATTGATCATTGCATGCTAGGGATTTGATTTACTTTTTGTTCAAAGACTTTTCTTTTGTAAGGTGAGACACTTGTAAGGAGACACTTTGTAAGGAGAGGACCCAGGCCTAGTACACACAGAACATACAACATACAGAATGCCATCCATAGTTAGGAAAACACCAGAATCTCTCCAGGTATGCATCTGAAATTTTAGGAAATACCAGAATCCCCAGACAGAGAAGACTAACAGTGAAACCAGATTCCATTTGCTGGTTCACAGCTGACAGGGACCCAGTTTCTGACATCTTCGGCTTGACAGAAATGACTTAATGGTTGTATGATAAAACCCAGATTCAGTCGCTGCTGCTACCAGTTTGGACATGATCAGCCATGCTCACTCAGAAACAGAAATAGACTTGGCCAGTAACCAGTGAGCAAAAGCCAAAGAGCTCTCAACCCTGCACGTGAGCCTGGCTGGAGATGCTGTGGACTCAGAAGGGTCTAGAACCAGGCAAGGTGCACTGTCCTGTATTTTTTGGTTCTGACAGTAGACTTTGATCCCAGCAAAGCCTCTGGGAATAGTTGGACTCATTTAGGAAAAAAAAGGTTTAGTTGCTAAGCATGTTAGTGTGTCAGACTTCAGAAACGCTGTCACCAAACAACAAAACACAAGAAGCAGCAAAAGGAACAAAACCGGGTCATAAGGTTCACATTCAACTCTTCTTGGTAGGTCAACAGCCGATTTCTTTTGTTACCGTATCCCAAAAGGTCATGACATGGCTTTTTAATATTAGCATAGCAAAAAATCAGAGATAACATGTTTTTCTAGGGAATCCAGGTTTAGGGAAATACTTAAGATTCTATTATTTGAGGGACCAGAATCAGTTGGAGGGTCCAGTTTGGGTTTGAATGCAAATGGTTTTCTCTTTTATAGTTGTGTTATGTGAAGTGCTGGCAGACTGGAAGCAGGGCAAGGGTCAGTTTGTGTTCTCCTCTCTACTCCTGAGTCATTCTTATATCCTTTAAAATCCACTTTGTCTCAGTAGTACTGACATATCCACTGAGCTACAAGAAGGGACAGCTTTATTCTTTTTTCACGGAGAAGCAAGTTTAAAAGTTTATGCTGTATGTAACTGGAAACTAGTACACTCATTATTCTGATCTGAAGTGCCAGAAAACCCCAGGCTGCTGATACTCACACTGGAATGGATATCAAAACATGGCATGCAGGCTATTAGCTGCTGCCTAACCCCAGCAGCTTTCAGTCAGGCTTTTGCTCAAGTTGATTTGGTGTCCAGGAGGATAAAAGTTTCAAGCAGCTTTGTAAAATTGCCACCATGATCACATCTAAGTGCTGAAACATATTTAGAAAATATAACTGTTACTTAAAATGTAAATATATCCCTTCCAAAGCATTGCATATTTAAATGTCATGATATTTATCATTTTTGACCCTGCACACATCCATTTCAAGGTAGGAAACTTTTCAAGATTTCAGAAGAAAGTCATTTCTAAGTGCTTTCTGGCAGTGTGTGGTGGTTTATAACAGTAGCTTCTTGTCTTACATCAAAAACTCCCTTTACTGCTATATTACCTGCCTCTAAATTCAATTATCCTCTAACCCTCAACCATCTGCAGTCACTCCTCTATGCAGGATGTACCGTAAATTAAGTGTAAGTTGTATAAAGCAGCCACTGTGGCTCATGAAAGATCCTGTATGGACAGTTCTGTTTATCTGTAGTGTTGATGTGCTGGTCTCTCCATTTGATTTCAGTCCAAAAGAATATCCGCTAAGGATGCCTTAGCCCACCCCTACCTAGATGAAGGGCGACTACGATATCACACGTGTATGTGTAAATGTTGCTTTTCCACCTCTACTGGAAGAGTTTATACCAGTGACTTTGAGCCCGTCACCAACCCCAAATTCGATGACACTTTTGAGAAGAACCTCAGTTCTGTTCGACAGGTTAAAGGTGAGTGTGTTTTTTGGCTTTCCGCCAGGTGGGATGACTATAACATTTTCTGTTATGTGACTATGGAAAGCTGAGGTCTGGATGGTGATCAAAGCTCCTTTATATGTTTATTTTTAAAAACTTGCATATAGCCGTTTGTCCAGAGTATATAAGCCAAGAAAGCTTTGTGTGTTATAAAAACAGTGATTTTATATCCAAGGGAAGGTCTGGCAGAGGAATGAACATTTTGGTCTTGTTTTTAGAGCTGACTTACTGTGACTCAATATATTTAATATGTATTCACTCAGTGTGATTGCATGGAATGAAACATATTGGGCTTTTTTTTCTATAACATGCAAAGCTTTAAAAAGAATAAACAGCCACTGAGGGAATCATTCCTTAGATGATGACAAGAAGAGGGTTTCTGATGGTCTAGTCATAAAATATCCTGACACAATCTCCTTTTGGGGTGGGGGTTAATGACATCCAAAATTCTGAGTGGTTTTAAGTGTCTGCTCTAGGACATTTTAGAAAAGAATTGTCCCCAAAGTGACCAGCCTGAAACTATGCACCTAAATACCAGCTCAGGTTTTTTAAGTGATTCTCAAAAAGGCAATAATTAACAGCAGTTTAGAAGAGCTCATGTATAATGCCAACCCAGTAGAGGCACTCTCAAATTTATACACTATTTTACACCTCCCACGGGTGGGATTTCCAGCCCCTGTAATGCCACTTTGGGCGGGTTGGCCTGCATTTAGCAGCACCTGTCGTCTTGGTTTCAGGAAAGTTCCACTGAATTCTGCCTGAGAGATGACGTGTGTGCTTGGTTTAACTAAACCACTAGGAAATGCCGTTCAGATGCTGACTAGAGTTAAGCCAAGGATCCACTGCTCCCAGGCCTGCAAATTGGCATGGGTTGTATGATGTGTGTTTTCTCCACAGAAATCATTCACCAGTTCATTTTGGAACAGCAGAAAGGAAACCGAGTGCCTCTCTGCATCAACCCTCAGTCCGCTGCTTTTAAGAGCTTTATTAGGTAACTGTGTGTAACTCGAACTTCCTTGTTAGAATTGAAAGGATGCCACTGTGAGTTTATTATTCAGCGTATTTCTTGTTTTATTTAGATTAGATAACATGAATAAAAGGTCCAACAGAAAGTTTCTGAGTTTTAGCTTTACTCAAAAGCACATGTAAAATGTGAACATGTGTTTCCACTCTCACTTCAGTTCACTGTGGTTGCCTTGGCAGTTTTTCCCCAGATGATCATTATGTTGCCTGATCAGGTGCGTGGGGATCGTCCTTCTGCAGCAGCCACTGTCCTGGAGTTGGACGTGGTCACCTCAGTTCCCACTACCATCCCCACCACCTTAATGATAATTGCAAGCAAGAAAATCATTTTATAGGTGGACTGCTGATATATCCTCTTGAGGAAAGAAGCCAACAGTCTGATTGGCTCAAGAGCTATAAGCCTCCTCTAGAACCTAGCAAGCCTCATTCTCCGTGTGTCCTTTCCTTCTTCATTTCTTTTCCCTGACTCCTTGTATCAGTCATGGTCCATCAGGAGAAAGAAGCCCACCTAGTAATACAAACAGGGAAAATTTAATAACAAGCATTAACTAGGAAAAGATGGCAAACCCCTCAAAGGCCTGACGAGGATGCTGAGGAGTCTGAAGTAGCAAATGCAGAAAAGCAAGCACTCCCTCTGGACCAAGGGAGAGTGAACAGAGAGAAACTGAGAACTCAGAGGAAGCCCCTCCACCCCAGCCTAATAAGATTTGGACCTCTTTGGAGAGTAGCTAGCTGCCACAGGAACACAGCATTGAGGGTGGTGAAGAAACTTTTCAAAAGGGGTGGGCTGAGCTGGTGCATCACAGAGCCTGCTGGGAGCAGAGAAAGTTTGGGTGGACCGAAGCCCCCCCCACCCCCGCCCCCGCAAAAAAGGCACACCAGAACCTGGAAGGAAGCAGCTGCCTAATGCCGTGGCCTTGCAGCGCCCCTCGAGCGCCCTCTGTTGACAAAGGCTCACANCTCTGCATATAAGTTAAATAAACAGGGTGACAATATACAGCCTTGACATACTCCTTTCCCAATTTTGAATCAGTCCGTTGTTCATATCTGGTTCTAACTATTGCTTCTTGACCTAGATACATGTTTCTCAGTAGGCAGGTAAGGTGGTCTAGTATTCCCATCTCTTGAAGAATTTTCCATAGTTTGTTGTGATCCACACCGTCAAAGGCTTTAGCATAATCAATGAAGCAGAAGTAGATTTTTTTAAAATTCCCTTGCTTTTTATATGATCCAATAGATGTTGTCAGTTTGAACTCTAGTTCCCCTGCCCTTTCTAAAGTCAGCTTGTACATCTGGAAGTTCATGGTTCACATACTGTTGAAGCCTATCTTAAAGGATTTTGAGCATTACCTTGCTAGCATGTGAAATAAGAGCAATTGTGTGGTAGTTTGAGTGTTTTTTGGTATTGTCCTTCGTTGGGATTAGAGTGAAAATTGACCATTTTCAGTCCTGTGGCCACTGCTGAATTTTCCAAATTTGCTGGTATATTGAGTGCAGCACTTTAATAGCGTCATCTTTTAGGATTTGAAATAGTTCAGCTGGAATTCCATCACTTCCACTAGCTTTGTTTGTAGTGATGCTTCCTAAGGTCCACTTGACTTCACACTCCAGGACGTCTGGCCCTAGGTGAGTGATCACACCATCTGGGTCATTAAGACCTTTTTTTTTTAACAGTTCTTTTGTGTATTCCTGCCACCTCTTCTGAAATCTCTTCTTTGTCTGCCAGGTTATTTGTTTACTCGCATTTAAAATGACACCAGCTTCCCTGGTGGATCAAACAGTAAACAATTTGCCTACAATGTGGGAGACCTGGGTTCAATTCCTAGGTCAGGAAAATCCTCTGAAAAAGAAAATGACAACACACTCCAGTATTCTTGCCTGAAGAAGCCCAAGGACAGAGGAGCCTGGCGAGCTACACTTCACGGGGCCCCCAAAAGTCAGACACAACTAAGCAACTAACACTTTCACTTTTCACTCAGTTTTTAGTGAGGACGGTCCTTCAGGATATCTTATCAATCACACCTTTGGAAACAGAAGCCCCAAAGCCTATTCTGTCGAAGCTGATGATTTTCTGCTAGGTGCTAAGCCTGGAGTTTCCACAGGGCTCCAGTTGCATGAATGCATCATTCTGTAAGCTATTACATATAAGTTACTACTGGAAGAAATGGTTCTGGGCTTCCCTGGTGGCTCAGTGGTAAAGAATCACTTGTCAACGCAGAGACATGGGTTCAATCCCTGGTCCAGGAATATCCCACATGGCGCAGAGCAACTCAGCCCATGCACCACAACTGTTGAGCCTGAGCTCTGGAACCTGGGAGCCAAAGCTGCTAAAACCACATACTGCAGCTACTGAAGCCTGTGCGTGGGAGAGCCCATACTCTGCAATAAGAGAAGCCACCATAATGAGAAGCCCGAACACCAAAACTAGAGGGAAAAGCCCAGCAGTGGAGACCCAGCACAGCCAAAAGTAAACAAATAAAAATTTTAAAAAGGATTGATTATTTCTTACCTAACTTCAGAACTCAACTAGGCAGGTGACTCAGACTTATCTGGGCGGGGGGCGCGGGCGGCGGGGAGTTTGAGTGGTGGGAAGCCTCAGTGATATGGGAGCTATATTTTCACATTTTAAAATGGCTCAAATATTCTTCACTGTTGCCATTGTTGGAACAGTGGGAAGCTTGGAATGGGGTTTATAATGCAATCATTCTTCCAAATGCATAACATGGCACCAGTCCGAGCTCTTATAACCAGCTCTGAAGTGAGCAGAATGGTTCCAGATTCTACTGCAGCCGGGGAAAGTGNTAAAATGGCTCAAATATTCTTCACTGTTGCCATTGTTGGAACAGTGGGAAGCTTGGAATGGGGTTTATAATGCAATCATTCTTCCAAATGCATAACATGGCACCAGTCCGAGCTCTTATAACCAGCTCTGAAGTGAGCAGAATGGTTCCAGATTCTACTGCAGCCGGGGAAAGTGGGAAAGTGATTTGTTGATTTATAGGGAATGATAGAGCCCGTTAAAGTTATTGTTCAAGTTTGTTCTGTCCATCATCTTTCCTTTCTCCCCCTCCTGCTCTTTATGTCCTACTTCTTTCCATCATATTTTTACAAAAGTCACTGGTTTGAAAATTCCATTTAGAGATCAATACCAGCATTCATAAGTCAAGCAAGATGAAACTATACATCCCAGTTAGCTATTTTCCAGAATTAGAATCTTCTCTTTTATAAGGAATCTGTTTCTTAACAGTTATTCTATGATTATAAGTCTGGAAGGCAATCAAGTTAAGAAAATGGAAAAAAATACTTCGTAATAATTCTCTGTAAATTAGAAATTCGTAAGACATAGTTAATGTTAATAGAATTCAGTTAAGATATGTTCTCTTCTTAATTTTGGGGGATACCTGTGAATTCACTGCCAAACTGTTATTTGTAACTTGCTTGTGTACTATTCTCCCATCTTATCCCCTTACTTCCTCACCTGCCCACATCATCACTATCTTANCTGTAGTGTTCACTATTTCTTTTCTGGGTATACTGCACTTCCTAATTAAATGGTAAGGAAGCTGCTGAAGAATACATAGTCCATAAGAAACTCATTTAGAGCTGACTGATAAGCCAAATGTTTGAACAAAGCAGTTTGGTTTTTGTAACAGGCAAAAAGAAAGAATGAGACTCATTTTGGGAAATTATAAGTGCCAAATATATGACATGTGTTTTCACCAGTGGCCTACATGCTAGTCTGCACATTTTAAGCTTCGGTGTGTACAGCAGGGATTTTCTTTGCCCACTCTATCAAAAATGGAGTCAAAATTTCACTTTGAATATGGTAGGTTGGCCCAATAGAATAGGCATGAGCAATCTATATTATCTCTTTATGATGTCATGCATCTTTGGTAAATTTATTATCTGGTAAATTCCAAAGTCTATAACTTTCTTCATTAACAACTGAATACTATTGAGTTTTAAGTGTCTGGTCTTACATATTAACTTTGATTGTACTACTTACTCTTGTAGGGGATTTTTATTTTAAACCCAAGGAAGTGATGTTATATCCTGTTTTTACCAGTGGTTTATGAATAGCAACCAAAGTTCATTGCTCAGCCAAGTAACCTGGAACAGTAAGATAATTGATTTAGAATTTCTTCCATGTGGTGCCACTGACTTAATTATAAGAAATGGAGTACAAATAATCCTGAAGCTAAGAGGTTTAAAACAATTAAAATTAAAATATTACTATACTTATTGCTGTTCAAGGTTGCCCTGTCATCCTAACAATTCTGCAATTATCACACTAATAATAATGCCAGAATACAGAGAAATAAGGAATCTCTGCACCAGAACATTCATGGGGTAGGGGTGGGGCAGAAAAAGATGGTGCAAGATTAAGACCGGGACGTCACCTTTCTCCCCACAATCACATCACAAATTCATCTGAATATGAAACAACTCCTACAGAACAACTTCTGAATACTAACAGAAGACCCCCAACTTCCAAAAAGGCAAGCAAATCTTCTTATAATGAGGTAAAGTAAAAGATAAAGACAAAAAAAAGAGTCAAAGGATTTCAAGATGGGGATTTGCACCCGGGGAAGGAGTCTCAAAGGAGGAAAGTTTCTACACACTAGGAAAGCCCCCTATAGGCTGAGCCAGGGAGGACCTTCAGAACTTGACAGGAGAGTGCAACAGCAGGGTCTGAGAAGGCAAAATAGAGAAAATTCACCACAGAAATCACTGCAGAACAGCCCTTTCAAGCATAGAAACAACTTGCACACCACTGCCCACAGCAGACAGTGGGAGTAGGGTACCAGGCTCAGGCTTGGTGGTCAGATCCCACAGAGAGGACCAGGACAATGGCTGAGTGCCCGCCAGTGGCCACCAAAAGCAGCAAAACCAGTTGGAGCACTAGCTGTGGAATTGGAAGCTATTGTCACTGCCAAAGCAGGGGAAAGTGAGGCAGTGGACAAAAAATCTGTCCCAGACCCAGAGGTGGCAGCTACCACCAGACTGTGAGCAGACACAGGTTACTGCCCACACTTTGCTGGGAGCTTAAGCAGCTTGGCTCTTTGAATTGACTCATGATCTGGAGACAATTGCTCTGGGAGAATACATGACCTGTCAGAGAATGTAACAACATCCTGCAGGTTTCTATTTCTGCAGACACACCCGAGTACATCTCAACTGTGGCTGTTACATACTCCCCCTCTGTAACCCAAGTGACAAATGTGCCCTATTAGGCCTCGGTCTTTGCTCCCTCATGTCTGTGCATGGAACAGGGACTTTAAGGACAACTGTGCGCTTTAGAAGAAAGGATAAGCTGACATAAGGCCAGATCTGAGGATGAGCTGACCCCATACTGTCCACAACAAATCCAGAGATCTGAGAAATACTGGAGGATTCTGGGGTCAGTTTCATTGGGTATTCTGGGATGTTGAGCATTGTCTTCACCAAAAGTCTTGGAGTTTTGTCTTCTGTTCTATGTGGCTTGTGAGGTCTTGGTTCTACAGTAAGAAGTCAGGCTTGAATGCTTGAGGTTGGAGACCCAAATCCAGGACTGTGATCCACCAAAGAACTTCTGACCCCAGGGAACATTGATAGTGAGAGCCCTCCCAAAGGCCTCAATCTCAACACTAAGACCAAACTCAACCCCAAACCCAGAAAACTCCAGAGATGGATGCCCCATGTCTATCATGCTGAGAAACAGAAGCAAAACTCTTCACATTAGCAGATAGGCTGCACAAAGTGATGCCAAACACACAAGCATCCCAAAACATACTATTGAGCATGGCACTGCCCTTCAAAAAGAAAAGATCCAGCTCCATCCACCAGAAAACAGGCACAAGTTCCCCCAACCAGGAAACCTTCACAAGGCAGCTACCCACATGGGGGAAGACTCCACAATTAAGAGGAACTATGACTTTCCAGTCTGCAGAAAGGTGATCCCAAACACAGTAAATTGAACAAAATGAAAATATAATAGAAACATACAGNACAAGTTCCCCCAACCAGGAAACCTTCACAAGGCAGCTACCCACATGGGGGAAGACTCCACAATTAAGAGGAACTATGACTTTCCAGTCTGCAGAAAGGTGATCCCAAACACAGTAAATTGAACAAAATGAAAATATAATAGAAACATACAGCAGATAAAAGAACGTGGTAAAAATCCACAAGACCAAACAAATGAAGAGAAATATACCTGAAAAAATTCAGAATAATGATAGTAAAGCAGAATCAAAATCTTGAAAATAAAATAGAAACATAGATAAATAGGCTGGAGGCGTCTTGCCTTGAGAATCCCAGGGATGGGGGAGCCTGGTGGGCTGCCGTCTATGGGGTCACACAGAGTGGGACACAACTGAAGTGACTTAGCAGTAGCAGTAGCATGAATTGAGAAGATGCAAAAAATGTTTAACAAGGATCTAGACAAATTAAAGAATAAACCATCAACAACGAGCAAATAATAACAGAGATTGGAAATATACTGGAGGGAAACAACAGTAGAGTAACTGAGGTAAAAGAATGGATAAGTGAGCTGGAAGATAAAATGATGGAAATAACTGAAGCAGAACACAATAAAGAAAAAACAAAGAAATAATGAGGACAGTCTCAGAAATATCAGGGACAACATTAAGCATAACAACATTCAAATCATAGTGGTCACAGAAGAAGAAGACAAAAGGAAAGGATATGAGAAAATGGTTGAAGAGATTATAGTTGAAAGTTCCCTAAATTGGGAAAGAAAATAGCCACCCAAACCCAGGAAGCCCAGAGAGTACCAAACAGGATAAATCCAAGGAGAAACATGCCAAGACACATATTAATCAAACTAACAAAAAATTAAGCACAAAAATCAAATATTAAAAGCAACAAGGAGAAAGCAACAGAACATACAAGGGGATTCCCATAAAGCTAACAGCTATTCTTTCAACAGAAATGCTGCAAGCCAGAAGGAAATGGCAGGATATACCTAAAGCGATGAGAGGGGAAACCTAAACCAAGATTACTCTACCCAGCAAGGATCTTATTTAGATTTTAAAGAGAAATCAAGAATTTACAGACAAGTAAAAGTTAAGAGAATTCAGAACCACTANCCAGCATCTTTAGGCGCTAGCAATCTCCCTCGGCGGTTTCTCCCGGCCCCGGAGGTCTTCCGACTCGGACTCACTTGGGTCGCACGTCCAGGGCCCGCTGCGGCTGTGGCCGCTCACCGCCAGCCGGCAGAGGACGAGAGGAAGCAGGCAGAGATGTCACAGAACGCCGCCGGGGAGGCTGGGTCCGTCGTCCCTTCCGCCGCCGCCCCTGCGCCGGGGCCAGCAAGCGAAACTTCCCAGGGCCCACCTGCGCAGGCACAGGAAGCACTTTCCGGACCTGACTGACAGCGATCTGCACCAATCGCAGCCCCGGAACTGGACGCCGCTCCCGGAAACGTAAGGAAGGGCTCCGCGTCCTAGAGGAGAAGGAGCTGGGGACGGGGAGAGGGAGAGCCAATAGGAGCAGCGAGAAAGAGGAGAGGGCGGGGCTTTTGTGGTCACCGCCCCGCCGCCGCTCCGCCAAGCCTCCCGGCGCCCTGGCTACCACGGCCTCTCGTCCCCAGGCAGCGGCCTGACGGCTTTGCTCAGCCCCGGCATCGGGGACGCGCGACTCTTCTGCCGCGCGAAGTGTGTGTCTCAGCAGCCCAGGGCGCCGGAGAGGGAGCGGCCCGGCCTCGGGCCACGGCCTTTGCTTCCTTTTCGTTGTCACGAAACGCCGTGCACCCCGCGATCGGGGCCATGGGTGCCAACGAGGACCAGGAGGTGAGCCGGGGCCGGACGCCCCTTCCCCGCGCAGGCGCGGTGCCCCTCTCCGCCCGCGCGTGCCCCTCGCCCCCAAGGCGGCAGTCTGGTTGGAGCAGCCCCAAGTTTGCCAGCGTCCTGTGGAGAGAGGCCCCGGCACGCGTGCCGGGGTGGGGGCCCGCCTTTGCGTTTTCTCCACCACCGCCCCCACCCGCCCCGCAGTTTTGGATTTTTGCAAAGCCGGGGATCCGCCCCCCACCTCCGGGTCTCTTGATAATAAGGACGAGTGTCCTTAGCCCGCAAGCCGGTGCACTTGATTGGCCTTAAACCCCGGAGTAGTTTAGCGCCCGCGTTCCGAGTTAGGCTTTTTGGAATCCCATCTCCTTTACATCTTAGAATCTGTTGTTGGCCGGCAGAGAAAGTTAATTGAGTTAGTTAAATTTCTGGTGCAGGAAAGTAATGATCCTAGTGTCTTCTGGCCGTATAGCCTGGTGGAAGGAATCATTTATCCACCTGATGGTTTTCCAGTAGATACGAAGTCTGTTTTGAGCATCCATGTACTAGGGTAGTTGTATGGTTTACACTCAGGTATTTTCTCATGAAATGCCACTTTGACATTGAGTCATATGACAGGAGAGTTGGAAGGGATGCTCCAGGTCATCTCTAGAGGGAGCTTCTAAATGTGTAATGTGTAAAGATGAGAAGAAGGGTCTACAAACATAAAGTGACAGTCCCAGGGCTGCACAGTGAGTTTGTGGTAAAATCAGGTCTAGAATCCCAGTCTCCTAGATAATTAATCCCAATCTCACTCTTCACTTAGAATATTCTGCTTGAAAGTTAGCACTTTTATCAGTACATGATAGAAGTAATGGAATCTTGGGGTTGGAAGTTACCTTTAAAGAAGACCCACAAGCCATGATGTCCAGATTCATCTAAAATACTCTTTCCAGGTTAGTTTCTAAGCTAAGGCTTCAACAGTTCTTTCTGTGAAGTGTGCAGTGTACAGTGTAATGTTCCTTCCCATCTGGCCCAGGGACCACCACCTAGAATCATTTGGGCAATTGTTAGTAAAACAGATGCCTGCTCTCTGTCTCAGATACACTGAAGCAAAATTCCTGCGGTGAGAACCAGATCTCCATTTAACAATAAAATTCGATTCTTCTTTCATAGGACCAGTTTTCAGATGTTTGAAGATCATTTTCTTGCCCAGTTTTTCAGACCTCCTCTTCTCACACTGACTGGTTCCTTTTAGCTTTTCTCCATTTGTTCTTTCTTATTAGTTCCTTCAGTCTTCTAGAATTGTGTGACCGTGGACATAAGTTTATGTTCTACTTCTAATCCATTTGTACAATTAAACAAAACCCTTTTAATTCATTTCTTTCAGATGGAACTGGAGGCATTACGCTCTATTTATGAAGGAGATGAAAGTTTCCGGGAATTGAGTCCAGTTTCATTTCAATACAGGGTAAGACCTGACATGAATAGGAGCACTTACTACTTTGTTGGGAAGTTGTTTTTTAAAATGCTGTTTTGTTTTGTTTTTTAATTTAGTGGCTTACATTTACTATGTCTTTGGATTTGCTGACACATTTAAATGAAAATGAAAACTCATCACCATGACATCAGTTATTTTCAAACTTTGAAAACTTAATTCAGAAGCTTTTTCAAAGTAAGATAAATGTGTGTTTATTATAAGAGAAATATAAAATATTAGAAATGGAAGAAACGGTAGAAATTGTGGTTTTTACCTTCTAATTTTAAAAATAGTGTCTCAGCCCTGACTTCCCAAGTTTCCACAGCGATATTGACAAATGTTAGGGTTAAAATCCAGGTCTCTAGGTCAAGCCTAGTTTCCCTCTTACTGCTTTACAGCTCAGTCAAGAAAAGTTGATATTTTTGTAGTTCTGTATTATCAACATGTGTGAAAAATTTTCACATATGTGAAATATCAATT
Source organism: Neotragus pygmaeus (assembly GCA_006410875.1). Taxonomy (NCBI): domain Eukaryota; kingdom Metazoa; phylum Chordata; class Mammalia; order Artiodactyla; family Bovidae; genus Neotragus; species Neotragus pygmaeus. The sequence goes on from SJYV01030422.1 coordinate 730,102, forward strand.
TTTCTTTAAAGTACACGTTGCTTATAATTCTTTTTCAGCATGGAACAGCACCAGTATTTGATTTCATAAACAAATAATATAGACCATTTATCCAAACTGTTGAGTAGTGGCGGGTGGTAGGGGAAGTTTTTTTTTTGTAAGAGACTTATGAAAGGTTTATGGTTGTTGACATTGTCACCATTTAAAATAAATTGATCCTTATGCATGATTGTTACTGACCTCACAGGAAATAAATCCTTTAGGTGGGAGGGGGACTCGGGATTGGGAGCTTGTGTGCACCTGTGGTGGATTCGTGTCGATGTATGGCAAACCCAATAGAGTATTGTAAAGTTAAATTTAAAAATAAATTAAAAAAAAATAAATAAATAAATAATAAAAAAAAAAGAAATAAATCCTTTATAGTTATTTCCTTCAGAAACTCCCCTCTCTGCTCACTGCTTCTCAATTCCCTTTTGAGCTCCACAGTCCTCACACCACCCCACACATAGAACAAGAGACTTAGTGGGCAGAGGTAACAGTGCAGTTAAGCACAAGGCCCTTCTCTTTGCATCTGGTCACCTCCCCAGACTTCCCCATCCATGGCCCCGCTACCCTAGCGAATGGGAGAGCCCCCCGTCCTCCCCCAGTGCCTGTGCTAACACCAGCAGTTACTCACTGAGGATGTTGCAGGACATGTGGGTGTTGCGTCATATAGACACTGATGGATTTGTATGCAGTGAAGTGTGCGTAGTGTTCACTGTTTTATTCCAGCTTTTCTGTAAAAGTTTTCAAAGTAAAAAGCTGGGGAAAGCAAAAGAAAAAGAGAGATCTTTAAGCAGCTCAGGTCAACTAGGCTGTTGAAAGATATAAACTTCCAATTATAAGTCCTGGGGATACTGTGTACAGCATGGCGACTGCAGTTGATAATCCCTATTGTGTATTCGAAAGTTGCTAAGAGAGTAGATCGTAAAAGTTCTCATCATAACCAAAAAAACCCCCGTAACTGTGTGTGTGGATGGATGTTAACTAAACTCATTGTGGTGATCATTTTGCAGTGTATACAAATGTCAAACCATTATGTCGTGCACCTGAAAATAACATAATCTATGTCAATTACACCTCAAAAATAGAATAAATAAAAAGATAAAAACTTAGGAGTTGTCGTCCAGGCTAAGGTACTCCTTCCTTATCTCTCTGCCCTTTCTTTGTTTCTCTGAATTTTACATTTCATTTTCTACTTTCTTGGGATTGTGCTAATTAATGCCTACCCCTCTACATTTTCTTAATGTCTGTTATGATTTAGCAGTTGGAAAACTGAAGAGAAAGATGAGGTATTTCAAGTGTGTAGATTTTATCTATTCTCTTCCTGTTCTCCATGGTTGATATCTTCCCTTTGTTCTGAGAAAGTTTTGATGGTGTAAAAACCGTATGTATAACACATATAGTCGCTGCTGGGAAAGACTGGAAGCAGGCCGTGGACATCAACCAAAGCTGTTAAAACAGGCTCAGAGCGGGTTAAAAGTCACACACGTTTACACTGCCCTCACCCTCAGCAGGGTCTTAACTCGTCCCCTTGAACTTTTCAAAATAACGACATTTCTAATCTGATCACAAGCTTTTGAGGTCATCATTTTAACAATCATCATTTAATATTCTGTCTTTGTAGAACTTTTTACAAGCCTAAGATTCCCCTTTTTCTTCAGATAGGTGAAAACGGGGATCCCAAAGCCTTCCTCATAGAGATTTCCTGGACAGAAACCTATCCGCAGACACCTCCCATCATATCCATGAATGCGTTTTTTAACAATACCATGTGAGTACAGTTAACGTTGTCATTTCAGTCATGATAGCTCCCTTTTTTACTTTTCTCTTAGTGGTGTACTTCTTGTGCATTGCAGATCATCAGATGTAAAACAGAGCATATTAGCCAAGTTACAGGAAACAGTGGAAGTCCACCTCGGGACGGCCATGACCTACACGTTGTTTGAATACGCCAAGGACAATAAGGAGCAGTTCATGGAGAACCACCATCCCGTTCATTCTGCTGTGAGCAGGGGATTCGGCTTTGCCACGTTTTGTTTGTTTTGGTTTTATGCTACTAGTGATTCATTTTTGCTAGTTATTTTTTTAATTGGAAGGAGACCTTGTTCCTGGTGGCTTTTTTGGTTTTAGTTATTTGGCTGTGCTGGGTCTTTCTTGCTGCGTAGGCTTTTCCCTAGTTGCGGTGTATGGGCTTCTCATTGTGGCGGCTTCTGTTCTTGTGGAGCAGGGGCTCCTCAGCGTGTGCACGTCAGCACATGTTGCAGCTCCTGGGCTCTAGAGCAAGGCTCAGTAGTTGTGGCACACGGGCTTAGCTGCTGCTCGACTTGTGGGATCTTCCTGGATCAGGAATCAAACCGGTGTCTCCTGCATTGGCAGGTGGATTATTTACCATTGAGCCACAAGGAGAGCCTAGAAGGAGACTTTGTATTACACTCAAAATGATAGTTACTGCTGAACCCTGAGAGGCAGCTAGAGAAGCAGAGAAGGGCGGTGACTCCTGCACTGGGAGTGAGACCATGTGGCCCTGGGAATGCCCTCTTTGCTGTTTGACTTTAGGCAGCTTTCCTAATCTTGCTGTGCTCAGTTTTGTCATCTGTAAAATGGGAGTTATAATAGTAGTTACTTCATAAGATTGTACTCAGAATCAAATGAGTGACATATGTACAACATGTACAGCCATGCTTGGCACCTGATAAGCATTTTCAGTTTTGTCTCTCTGACTCCATAAACTCAAATATTTAAAAAATTTCCTTCATTTCCTCTGGGAACCAGAAGGCTCTAAGTAGGCACACGTGATTTTTCTAAAGACATATTTAAGTTTTCAAATAATAGCAAATGAACTGAGTTGTAAAATTACCTCTGCACTTCAGAGCTTTAGGATAATCCTGCTATCAGATCTTCTTTCTCAAGAAACTGGTGATAACAGTGTAACAATATTATGTCCTTCAGTGTGAACTTTCAGTCATGTGCTGAGCTTCCTGACCTGATTAATGAATATAATAATGAAGGATTCTTTTACTTCACAAACCTAAAAATTGTCAGCTCATTTCAGGATGTGGGCATATTTAGTTTAATTCAGTAAATTTTAAGGCAAGAGTCTTAAGAATTATTCCTTTTTTTGTAGACATCCATAAGCAATATCATCTCAGTTGAAACTCCTAACACAGCTCCATCAAGTAAGAAAAAAGATAAAAAGGAACAACTTTCAAAAGCCCAGAAACGTAAGCTGGCAGATAAAACAGGTTTGTGTTATTTTTTTTGTTTTATGATACACTTGATTGCTCTTTGATGTGATATGGGTGCCTAGTAAGTATTTAGATTTAGAATATTGGTTCTCTGTACTCTTTATTCTTAAACCATTTGGTTTGAGACAGTTTTAGGTCACAAATATATATTGAAAATATTTACTACTACTTTACTAAGCGACTGAACTGAACTACCACAAGGGAAGCATTTAAGAGGAAGGTGAAGTGGCAAAGTATACGCGAGTCTGAATACTGTAGAATATTAGAATAGTGAACAAATATGTGTCCTGCTGGTACCCTCTCTGACATGTTTGGGATTTTCCTCTTTGTTTACCTTTATGACAGATAAGTATATTGAAATTTTTTTTGAACTACAGCTTTCATTTGAAATGAAGTCTGGTCTACCATCAGATCATAACACAGTAAATAACGGGTTTTTTTTCTATTATTGATCTATTTATATAACTCACAGAACAGCACAGTGACAACTTATTTCATTAAGCGGGGACCTTGTATAAAGCAGGGAAGTTGTGCAAGGGCATCAGACTAATAAATTAATTAGCTTTTCTTCCTGGCATTACCAGCTCACCTCCATCTTTTTTCCGTGATGTCAGGTTTTGTCTTGAATGGGAAGAGGATAAATAAGAAAGGCAGTACATCCAAAATGCCTTGCAAGCACTCCTGGGGCAACAGCGCTTTCAGTGCAGAATGATGATAAGCTGTTTTTCCACCTTAATAATAAATGATTTAAATTTTTAATCCATTTGTGGTATAGAATAGTATAGAAAAGTCTTACTTAAGTTTAAGTATTGCTGATTGGTCTTAGCAATAAAGTTACTGTTTTTCTCCTCTAGATCACAAAGGAGAGCTTCCTCGGGGATGGAACTGGGTTGATGTGGTGAAGGTTTGTAACATTTTGCTCTTCTCTTCAAAAGATTGTTACAGTTACTGCTGTCAAGTAATGAAATTTACGTCTTCCATTTTCTCTCCCATCAATCTTTGCATTGGATCGGGGATGTCTATGTTTCCTTTTTCACGTTCAGCATGTAAGTATTTTTGAAATATCCTTCACATTTTTCTCTTCCCTAGCCCCTCAGTTTTAGGTTTTGTTTTTTTAAATAGTGGAAAATCTGTAGAAGTGAGTTATAACTACAATAAAGTGTGACTATTTATGTAAAACATGACTCTAAGTTATAGATAATATGGAATTTGAAGGAACAAGTCGTGAAAAGGAGTGCTTTGATTTCTCAGTGGAGGTGAGGTGCTTCTTTCAGGACAGACCCCTAACTGTGGCTGCCTGCCACCCTCAGGAAAGGCTTTTTATTTCCGTTGTGCAGAGTTGTTTACTTTCCACTTGGGATTTTCGGCCCACTTCTCTCAGTGCTTGTCTTGCATTCCTCGTCAACAGATCCTTAACACAGTGAGTTAATGCCCTCTCTGGGACTTTGTGAAATGCATTTTCATGCCAATTATTGTCACTGTGCTGTGTGAAGTAATTCCTGTGATCCAAGATTAGGATCAATGAGGACCCGCAAACATGGGTAATTTAAAAGCAGTGTTAAAGTTTATTTTGAAGCCAGCTGTTTGGGCCTTTTCTATAGAAACTATTTGAAGCAATTTATGTGGTTCTAAAACCTAGTACACAGTCATCTGAGAGTGAGGAGCCATGAACTGCACTTGGATAAAGAAGCTCAGTATGGGCAGACCTCATATTCCTGCAGTTCGCTTTATTCTGCTTCAATAGGTACCGTTTTGTACAAATTGAAGGTTTGTGACAATCTTGCATTGTCAGACGAGGGTTTGCATTTTTTAGCAATGAGGTGTTTTTTGATAAAGGTATATGCATTGTTCTTTTACACATAATGCAACAGTATAGTGTAAATATAACTTATATTCACTGGGAATCCAGAAAATTTGTGTGACTTGATTTATCGTGATGTTTGCTTTACTGCAATGGTCTAAAACACAACCCACAAGATTTGAGGTTGATCTTTATTTCTTATCGTCTTCTTGAGCAAGAGGCTGACCCTGCAATTTAAGAGTTGTCCCATTTTCAAAATTTTAAGAATTCCATGGTTAAGATATGTTTTTTTTACCACAATTTAAAAATTTTAGAATTTATTGTTTTTTTAAAAAATATATATCATTCATTTTATAAATGGCACCTTTTGTATACTCTTGGTTCCAATTTATTTCTTGGAAAGCTTTAAGGAATTTTTTTTCCTTTTTCTGTTGAGGCTATGTTATCAAACAATCCTGTTTAAAGTAGCTGAAGTTAAAAAGTATTAGTATTTCCATGTGGTGAAATCTTTAGGTGGTACAAGTTACCTGAACCCTGTTGCCTGTTCTGTTAACTATAAATGTTGACTTTTGATTTTAAGTGGAAAAAGTGAACTCAGATAAGACAGTAGCTTAAACATGTTGAATATTTGTTTTCATCTTTTTTTTGTAGTTGAGCAAAACTGGCTCTAAAGACGATGAATAGCCCTTGGAATCTGAGACGAGGGAAGAGCATCCTTTAATAAGTAAATGGGGTTCCAAATCTTTCATTACTCTTTTCTGGTATTGAAGTGGCTTTTTATAAAACAATTGTTTTGTATGTTTCTTATGTAAAAAAAAATGTTTCAAGCTGAAAGTTCATGAAGGGAATCTGGTTGTATTAAATTATTTTCACAAACTTGCCTTAATAAAAGGTGAAAATGTTACTGTTTAGTATACTTTATGGAACCAATTATAAATGGACAAATACGAGGAATTACAAATAATCGATGTCAATTTATGTGATCTTATTCCAGTGGATGTGATATTTTTTAAAGGAGTTTCAAGCCTTTTCAAATTCTTATCCCAGTGGAGAATAGTGAGTGAACAGTGTGTTCACAGTATGATCCGTATTAACAGGCTTCTCGTCTTTAAATCTATTCCTTCTTTCTCTTAATTACTGAAGCGTAAATTGCTTCAGAGAAATTTAAATACTAGTATTTGAACTTTATACGTAATATTCTTTCTAGGTCCTTTTTATTTTTCAAGAGTGAACTGCTTTTTAAGAAATGTATGTCTGTTAATACTTTTGATTTGGGTAATGATGTGTGATCCTGAGAGCTTTCAGTGATACGTGGAATCAGAGAAAGGAAAAAATAAAAGATCTGCCAAATACATTAGAAAATATTTGAATAGAAGTGCTGGTTCCTATTTAAACCATTTCTCTTTGCTGCATATACCTAGATGGGAGTAAAAGATGCCTTAATATTTAATTTTTATATTGTTAAAGACAGCGGTTTTAATAAATTCCTATTTATCCATTGTGTATTTTTCGTTGTTTGGTAACTGAGTTCTTCTAAGTGGTTTCACATAAAACCACATTTTAAGCCTTGTTGATTTTCCAGTACCCAAATGTGAGTCTCAGCCCAGGCATCCATGTACAATAAATAGACCTGGAAATCTTTCAAATGCTAAACTGAAGTACTTGCTGGATTTTTTTTTTTTTT
>SJYV01030422.1:743980-768846 GCA_006410875.1 Neotragus pygmaeus
ATCACTCAGTCAGTCTGACTCTTTGCAACCCCACAGACTGTAGCCTACCAGGCTCCTCCATCCATGGAATTTTCCAGGTAAGAATACTGGAGTGGGTTGCCATTTCCTTCTCCAGGGGATCTTCCCGACCCAGGGATTGAACCAAGTCTCCCGCATAGCAGGCAGACACTTTACCATCTGAGCCACCCGGGAAGCTGCATGATCAAAGGAGAGACAGATGGTAACAAGGACTGGACGCTTAAAAGCCTACAGTGTCTGGGCAGTCACGATATGAATAAAGTTGTCGACTTTAGGAAAAACATTACAAAGCATTAAGGAAGGACACTTTCTACTGGGTCTCTGCTGGGGTGATGGGGAGCACGCAGGTCTGCAGAGCAAGCAGTTAGCAGCACGGCTTGACTCCAGCCTGCTGTTGCCATGGGAGAAGGAGAGTGGAATATTACCAGGTCTTTCAAGTCCAAAATCTGTATTTTTAGATTGGGCCTCCTGAATTCAAACATAGCTGATTAAAATATATTTAAAACAGGGCAAATAAACCTAGCCATGGGTTAGGGCCCTTGGCTATGAAGTTTGTGATGCCCGCAAAGCAAGGCCATCATGTGTGTTTATGTCTTGCAGAGGCCTCAGGTTGGGTTAAAATCCCACGCTGATCACCAAGCTGCCTGGCCCAGCCTGAGACCACCTTCCACCAGCGTGGGAGAAGGAAAATGCTTTTCCGGTTGGTCTACCAAAAGGAGGGATCCTTTCTTCTTAGGGGTCACAGAGCTGCCTGTATGTACCAGCAGTGATCTTGCAGCAAAGATAAACAACAGAAAGGTAAAGTTGCCTCGGCTTCCACAGTGGCTCAATGTAAACAGTCTGCCTGCAGTGCAGGAGACACAGGAGAGGCAAGTTCTATCCCTGGGTGGGGACGAGTCCCTGGAGGAGGGCGCTCCAGTATTAGCAATGCACTCCAGTATTCTTGCCTGGAGAATCCCATGGACAGAGCCTGGCAGGCCACAGTCCACGGCGTCACAGAGTCAGATGCGACTGAGCACAGCACAGCAGCAAAGTTACTTTGGGGTTTCCTAGGACACGTGACTTTCAGTGATAATGCTGGAAAATTCACAAACTGGTAGCTCTCTGTACGACTGTGGCCAGACTCTGTTTCTGGGATTCGTTTCTTTGATTCTGAGTATAGCTTTGTTTCTGTCTGCGCCAGGTTTTATGTTGAAAATAAACAGAAATGCTTTTGCTTATAATTACAACTTACAATAAATTTTATGGAGGAAAAATCAGGGTCTGCTGAGATAGATTGACAGGAAGTTCTCGCTCCTAGTTTGGCAACGGGCAGGTGAAGGAGGTGAGTTTATTCCAGGAAGAGAGAACGAGGTGTTTTTCCTAGCCCTTGAATTCCCCATCTTTACACCAGAAGAAGCCTCCTCTTTGGGCCCCTGGGACTCTGATGTGCCATCATGGGGGCTGGGTGAGATGTCCGGAGCTGACCCGTTAATGAACATCGGCTGTTTTGATTATCATTAGTAGGTTCTAACAGTTGACCCCAAAGCTGCATTTTTCTACTCACTCTCTCACCTTACAGATAGTTTTAACTTTGCCGTTTGTATCTTTTTTCCCTAAACAGCTATGAGGGGGAAAAAAATCAGGACTCATGCTACCACTTTAACATCTTTGCCATATTTGTGACTCCCTCCCCACTTTTTTCCTAATGTGACCCAGTTCTTCTCCAAGATCATACATCAGAGTATCATCCATGCATGTAACTGAACTCTTCAGGTAGTTCCCTCTTTCTTATGCTGTATTTCCACATACTAATTTTATATTTATTTCCAAGATGGTTTACCTCTTGCCTGAGAACAAACCGCGCAGAGATCTCTCTCTGTGCATAAGGGAAGTGACCTCCTGCCCTCTGATTCTCACCTTTGGCAAAACATTAAGGTTCCTCTTTGTTAACAGCTGCAGTCACAGGGACCGACTGCCTAGGTTTAACCTTTGATTCCTCTGCTTCCTAAACTCATGAGCCTGTGCTCTCCTTAACACCTCTGGGCTTCAGTCTACCCATCTGTAAAATGGGGAGAGAAGTAGGAGCAACCATCTGGTGGGGTCGTGTGCACATTAAGATAGGATGGACAGTATGGAGAACAGGGTCTAGAACCTAGTCATGTTGAAACTGGAGTTGTTATGTATCTGCTGGCTCAGACCATGGAGGATTTGTGGCAGACGTCTTATAAACACCCAGACAACCAAAAAGACTTCAGGATGAGGAAAAGATAAAAAGCATAGAACCAATGGGGATAAATAGAACACAGAGCATTTCCTATCGGGTCCTATATGTTTGCTGTAGTTAGCCAGAAATTTAGTCTTTTAACGGGTAAAATGAGAAATGATACAGTATTTGGGGGAAATCAAAGCTTTTCTAGCTTTTACCTCTCTAAGACTTTCTCATATTAGTTTCACAGCAGAGCAGAGACGTTTAAACTTCTCCCAAATTAATTCAAAATGGAAATAAAAAAATAATCTTATGACTTCATAATAATCAAATAATCTTATGACTTTGTTACCTTGTCTCCTTGCTCTCTCATCTGGAACACTTCTAGTCTTTATCTTGTAAGACCTTGACATTTCTGAACAGTACAGGCCAAATATTTGTAAAGTATCACGGGATTTTGGTTTGTCCAGTGTTTCTTCACGATTATATTCAGGGCAGATTTTGGCATGAGAATCTCAGTAGTATTGTGTTCTTGGTGTGACCCTTCAGGAGGTACAGAATCCCTACTCTTCCCATCCTGATGATGTCAACTCTGAACACTTCTGTGAGGTAATATCTGCCAGGCTTCTCCACTGTGAAGTCACTATTTCTTTTCTTTTTCGGGCTGCACTGCGTGGCATGCGAGATCTTAGCTCCCCCAGAGGTTGAATCCACGCCTCCTGCAGTGGAAGCATGGAGTCCTAACCACTGGACCACCGGGGAAGTTCCTGAAGTCACACTATTTCTTACCTTCATAATTAAGAAATAATTTGTAATGAGACACTTTGATCATAAGCAGTTGTTTTGTTCCAACTTTCTCCCACTAGTTTCTGTTGCCGATTCTTTTTTGAAACTGCTATGACCATGGAGAGCATTCAGCGGTGATATTCTCAGTCCATCATGCCCTCTGAATTTACTGTTGGCATTTTCCAGTACAGCGTCCTCCTCCACACATTGGTGTGGACTCATTTCCATGCCGGGCTTATTCTCGAATCCACTTTTTCCTAACCTATTTTGCTGCTCAATCTCTCCCCAATTGATTGACCAGCAAGTGCTCCATTAAACAGGCACTTGTATCCGCTTGACCGGTCCCCAGCACACTTGACTGGCTCTTCACTTTCTGGCACGGCAGTACACAAGGTTATAGGTTAATGAGTTCTTGGACAAAATCCCAAAATGGGTCTCACCGAAAGCAGTTTTGGTGAGAGCCAAGATGCTGGGATCCAAAAATGCTGTTGATGATCTTGTTTGATTTGAGGCTAGAGTGAAACCAGAGGAATGGGCCCTCTTCCAGCAATCTTCTGTAAATATTGCTTCTCCTAAACAGGCTTTTGACAGGATTTGGACATTTCAAGATTTTATTTCCTGGCAAAGGTCAACAGCACTCTCCAACAGAACTTTCTGCATGTGACCCTTGAACACTTGAAATATGGCTCGTGTGACTGAGAAACTAAACTCAAACATTAGTGCATATAACTATAATAGGTATAACCAACCACAGGTGACTCATGGACATGTTGGATACATAGGTCTAGAGGGAAGATTTCCTGTGGCAGTGGTAGAGGATGGATTTAGATATGATCAAGGTGAAATGCTGAAACCGCAGCCCTAAATGATTAAATGGCTAAAGAATTTTGTGGGGACTTCCCTAGCAGTCCGTGGTTTAGACTCTGTAGAAGGTGCAGTTTCAATACGTGGTTGGGGAACTAAGATCCTGCATGCCACAGGGTACAGCAAAAAAGAAAAAGAAGAATTTTGTGGAGTTATTCAGCTTAAATCACTTGAGTAGCTCCATTTCTGCATCCCGTAAAGAGTAGATTATAAACCGCCAAACTCCCCTGAGGCTATTCCTCATTCATGACTATGTCATCACAGCATTGGCTCTGGGAGTGCTTATTCCTGTGGTCTCTCCCAAAGGGACTATGTGTGCAGACCATCTAAAAGTTGCTTCAAATCTGTAACCTTTTGGAGCAATCATGGAAGGAAGAGAAGGGGAGAAAAGTCCTATTTAATGTTCCCTCGGGGCTTCTCCCGGAGAAGGCAATGGCACTCCACTCCAGTACTCTTGCCTGGAAAATCCATGGACGGAGGAGCCTGGGAGGCTGCAATCCATGGGGTCGTGAAGAGTTGGACACAACTAAGCAACTTCACTCTCACTTTTCACTTTCATGCATTGGAGAAGGCAATGGCAACCCACTCCAGTGTTCTTGCCTGGAGAATCCCAGAGACGGGGGAGCCTGGTGGGCTGCTGTCTATGGGGTCACACAGGGTCGGACACAATTGAAGTGACTTAGCAGCAGAAGCAACAGCAGCGGGACTTCTCCAGTGGCTCAGCAGTAAAGAATCTGTCTGCAATGCAGGAGATGCAGGAGACACAGGTTCTCAGGATCCGGAAGATCCCTGGAGGAGGGCATGGCAACCCACTCCAGCATCTTGCCTGGAGAATCCCATGGACAGAGGAGCCTAGTGGGCTACAGTTTGTGGGGTTGCAAAAGAGTCAGACACGACTGAGCGCACGCATGCAACATTCCCTCAACAATCTAAACTTTTACTTTTCTTTACAAACCGTCTATATACTTGTGGAAAGACAAACAGGACTGTCTGACCCTGAAGAGTTAGGTTGCCTGGCAACAATCTGAATGGGTCCAGAACTTCCCCACCCCCCAGCAGGAGGGGCTGTGTCCAAAGGCAACTTCCCCCAGGTCAACAGGTGCTGGCAGCAGGCACTGCAGACTCGCTCCCTGAACAGCTGCCACCTAACTTTGGACTGCCTGATGCTCAGGCAGGCATTGTGTCCCCGTTGGAAGGCCACGCAAATGCTTGCTCTATAAAAAGGGAAAGCAACTGAGTTGGGGTGGAGGACTCGAGTCCTTCTCCAGGGGTCCCAGACCAAACTTCCTTCCATGGAGCCCTGAGATCAGAGACAATGCTTATGTTCCACCCTTATTCATGTGTTCCCACCCGTTCTGGGAAACTCTCAACTTGTTTCAACAACGTGGACACATTTTAAATAAAGATAATCCCTCAAGCAGCTAACATCGAGGAAAGCCATCAAAGAAGATTCAATATGTGATCATAGAGAAAAGAAGGTTAAGGTTAAGTTGCTCAGTCGTGTCCAACTCTTTGTGACCCCATGGACTGTAGCCCACCAGGCTCTTCCGTCCATGGGATTCTCCAGGCAAGAGTACTGGAGTGGGTTGCCATTTCCTTCTCCAGGGGATCTTCCTGACCCAGGGATTGAACCCAGGTCTCCCGTATTAGAGGCAGATGCTTTAACCTCTGAGCCACCAGGGAAGCCAACAGGGAAGCATGAAATCTATGGATTACATGGTATGAGGGTTTCACTGTAAACTTCCTGATTTTGATGGTGGCCATTTTGCTTAAGTAGGAGAACATCCTTGTTTGTAGAAATTACAAACTAAAGCCTTGAGGGTTGATGGGGTACCATATCAGTCACTTACTCTCAAACTGTTCAGGGGAGTTTCTTTTGTTCTTGAAACGCTTTGTATGTTTGAAATTATTTTAAAATCAGCAACAAAAGAAGTATGTCAAATAAAAAAGGAAATCTACTCCCCTCCCTGGGGTTAGTCCTCTCGCTGGTCTTTCTTCCTGTGGGAGACAAGTTTCTGCACATGTGGGAGGGCTTGTGGGGGCAGGGGACAGAGAGACAGAGAGGGACACCGGCCGTGAGAATGACCACGGTGTCCAGCAGGATCAGCCGTCTCTGAGGTGGAGAAGATGCCGCAGACCACACGCGCTGGGGGTGCCTTGGGAAACAGAGACTCCCATGGAGGAGGATGGGGGAAACGCCGGTGTCCCGTGGCAGCCGGGAAACGGTGTGTACGTGCGAGCTGTAGGAAATGGGGCCACGTGAACCTGCCATGGATTGCAGGCGGCCACCAGAAACCAGGAGAGACACAGGGGAAGGGTTTTCCCTCAGAGCCGTCAGAAGGAACCAAGCCTGCCGACTCCTTGATGGTACGTTTCCGGCCACCGGAGCTGGAAGACAATAAATTCCAATTGTTTTAACCCACCCGGTGGGTAATGCAGAGTGTTTTGCAGAATTCAAGGGAAGTTGAACAGCGTGGGCATCAGGAAAGGTGGGAACGAGGGTCTTCCTAGGAACTCAGCAGTGTCCCGTGGGCCTCCGAGAGTCTGCTCCTCCGTGTCCCCTGCTCCAGCTCTTTCAGTCTCAGTGATTCAATTTAAATAAAATAAGAGAAAAAAGTTGGCCCGGGTTATGCCACAATCCTTCCCTTGGTCAAATCTCCACGGTCTGGAAGAAAGTCCAGCATTAAAACTCCGCTTGTCAAGACCTACCCCTTGTGGGTGAGGGAAGAGTCCTTGGTAAAGGGGTGTCTCGGGGGAGGCTGGGTATCCCCAGACCTCACCTCCTGCGCTTCTGTCAAGTAACAGATCGTTGAGAGAAACCAGTGGCTTCTAATTCTAATGATTATAACCTCCTGTTTGTTGTTGTTGTTTAGTCCTCGGTTGTGTCTGACTCTGCGACCCCGTGGCCTGCAGCCTGCCAAGCTCCTTGGTCCATGGGATTTCCCAGGCAGGATTACTGGAGTGGATTCTCATGCCCTCCTCCAGAGGATCTTCCTGACCCAGGGATCAAACTCACATCTCTTATGTTGCCTGCATTGCAGGTTCTTTACCACTAGCACCACCTAGAAAGCCCAGTGGATTCTCTACTGCTGAGCCACCAGGGAAGCCTGATCGTAATGCCCTGGAAAACTTTAAAAATGATAAATGTCTGGTCTCTACCCCCTAAATCCCCTTTGGGAATCTCAACAAGTGTGGCCTGAGATTTTTGTTTCCCCCAAAACCCATTAGGTAATTATGATGATGAACCCATAGGAACAGAGGGCCAAAGCTAATTTAAGGCTGTTGAAGAAGATTCTCCATCTGAGTGACTTGAACTTCCTTAGAAGAAGCACAGGACGTCGTTGGCCAGGAGGATGAAATTCCAGGCAGATTTTTGAAAAGGTTCTCTGAGTCCTCGTAAATTAAACTGCTGTGTAGTCCCTGGTGGCTCAGACAGTAAAGCATCTGAGACCTAGGTTCGATTCCTGGGTCGGGAAGATCTCCTGGAGAAGGCAATGGCAACCCACTCCAGTACTCTTGCCTGGAAAATCCCATGGATGGAGGAGCCTGGTAGGCTACAGTCCATGGGGTCGCAAAGAGTCGGACACAACTGAGTGACTTCACTTTTGGTTTGGATAGTCCTAAAAATAGCTGCACAGGAAAGACATGTGGGTGTGTAAGACAGATTCATTTTTACAACCTGACTTTCCTGCACGGGTTGGTCTTTGAATTTATTGTCCGCTTTCAAATGATGACCAGCTTAATGAATCAACTGATTTATCCCTGTTTTGATAAGTGTGTCACACCCTGGGGGAAACCAAGGTAAATGTATCCTTGAATTGAGAGTCATTAATGGAACATGGTTGGAGAAAGCGATGGCACCCCACTCCAATACTCTTGCCTGGAAAATCTCATGGACGGAGGACCCTGGTGGGCTGCAGTTCATGGGGTCGCTGAGGGTCGGACACGACTGAGCGACTTCACTTTCACTTTTCACTTTCATACATTGGAGAAGGAAATGGTAACCCACTCCAGTGTTCTTGCCTAGAGAATCCCAGGGATGGGGGAGCCTGGTGGGCTGCTGTCTATGGGGTCGCACGACTAAAGTGACTTAGCAGTAGCAGCAATGGAACATGGTAACCTCTACTGTATATCATCTGAATTCGATAACATCTTCTAATGGAAATACTGACATTCTGCCAGCAACTGTGAACATGATTTATTGAAATATCTTGACCAAAAATCACTCATCAGTTTCAGATTTGAAAAGATTTTTTTTCTTCATGCTTACTGAGAGCAATGGTTTGAAACTTATCTGTACTGACAGGAATAACTGAAAACATAGATGTACACTTTCTAAATATTTGCATAAAGGAGGGTGGAGTTTGATAAAAGTCACTCATGCACTTGCACAAAAAATCACACACACACACACACACACACACAACCTATGCTCCCCAAGTTCCCCATTTAGAAGAAAGGACATGCTAATCAAACTCACCTCTATCTAACACTTATTAAACTACTTGCTGGGAATAATATGAAACTGAGGCTTTTGCAAAATACTTGAATGCCATTTGGAATTTGGTCTGTAGGCACAGAGGGCTTAGAATTTTATCTTACTGTGGGCTGAGCCAGGGATTAGATAGCAATTAAACCCCTTCACATTGCTTCCTGAGCTGGAGGCGTCATCCTAAATGCTTTTGTTAACTCATTCACAGTCCATAGAAATCTCCAGGCCAGAATACTGGAGTGGGTAGGCTTTCTGTTCTCAGGGCATCTCCCCAACCCAGGGATCAAACCCAGTCTCCCACATTGCAGGCGGATTCTTTACCAGCTGAGCCACAAGGGAAGCCCCATTTAAATTTCAGAGCAAACCTATTAGACTGGTAACAATAATAGGACCATTTGTTACCATCCTTTAACAGATGAGGAAACAGGGGTACCTGGAAATGTCTTAATGCACCCAAGTCACACAGTTCATAAATCATAGTCAGTCAGTTCAGTCACTTAGTCATGTCCGACTCTTTGTGACCCTATGGACTGCATGCAGCACGCCAGGCCTCCCTGTCTATCACCAACTTCCGGAGCTTGCTCAAACTCATGTCCATTGAGTCAGTGATGCCATCCAACCATCTCATCCTCTGTCATCCCCTTCTCCTCCTGCCTTCAATTTTCCCAGCATCAGGGTATTTACCAGGGAGTCTTTGCATCAGGTGGCCAAAGTATTGGAGCTTCAGCTTCAGCATCAGTCCTTCCAATGAATATTCAAGGGTGGATTTCCTTTAGGATTGACTGGTTGGATCTCCTCGCAATCTAAGGGACTCTCAAGCGTCTTCTCCAGTACCACAGTTCAAAAGCATCAATTCTTTGGCACTCAGCTTTCTTCATAGTCCAATTCTCACATCCATACATGACTACTGGAAAAACCATAGCTGTGACTAGATGGACCTTTGTTGGCAAAGTAACATCTCTGGTTTTTAATATGCTGCCTAGGTTGATCATAACTTTTTTTCCAAGGAGTAGGCGTCTTTTAATTTCATGGCTGCAATCACCATCTGCAGTGATTTTGGAGCCCAAGAAAATAAAGTCTGTCACTGTTTCCATTGTTTCCCCATCTATTTACCATGAAGTGATGGGACTGGATACCTGGGTTCAAACCCAAGCAGTCTGGCATGGGGACTCTGGTTTAAGAAGACATGCATTTGGTTTCTGCCCTGGTCCTAGGAAGGTCTTTTGTTATTCATAATGAACCCCCTGCCGTCCCATCTCAGTTTATGTTAAAGAATGGACATAGGGTGGAGCCCCTACAGAGCCTCAGGATGGGGCTGGTCACCGGAAAGACCGAGGTATTCAAGATTGGAGCTTTCACCCACCGACCTTTGGGAAGCGGGATGGTGGCTTCTGGAGGTCTTGGTGCTTAGTCAGTCAGTCATGTTCAACACTTTGGGACCCTATGGATTGTAGCCCGCCAGGCTCCTCTGTCCATGGAGATTTCCAGGCAAGAATACTGGAGTGGGTTTTCGTTTCCTTCTCCAGAGGATCTTCCTGACCCAGGGATTAAACCCACATCTCTTGTATTGACAGGTGGATTCTTCACCACTGATCCACCTGGGGAAGCTCAATGCAGGGGACACGGTTCCAGTCCTTGGTCTGGGAAGATGCCACATTTCCCTTGCAAAACTAGGCCCCAGGTGCCACAACTACTGAGGCCAAAATCAAGAGTATGCTCACTGCGAGTAGAGAAAGCCTGCATGCAGCAACAAAGACCCACCCCAGCCAAAAATAAATAATAAATAAACAAAAATGAGAAAGCAAAAAGTGATACAGAATATGCAGAGGACTGGAGACACAGGACAGAGGGTTCAATGGAAATCATGGGAAAGCTTGTCTTTTGGAAAATTTTCTGTTGTGAAGAATAAGACAAGGTTCCAAAGAAGACATACATACAGACGGCTAGTTCAGTTCAGTCGCTCAGTTGTGTCCGACTCTTTGCGACCCCGTGAGTCGCAGCACACTAGGCCTCCCTGTCCATCATCAACTCCCGGAGTTCACTCAGATTCATCGAGTCAGTGATGCCATCCAGCCATCTCATCCTCTGTCGTCCCCTTCTTCTCCTGCCCCCATTCCCTCCCAGCATCAAAGTCTTTTCCACAGATGGCTAACAAACACATAAAAAGATGCTCAACATCGCTCATTATTAGAGAAATGCAAATCAAAACTACAATGAGGTATCACCTCACACCAGTCAGAATGGCCATCATCAAAAAGTGTACAAACAATAAATGCTGGGAAGGGTGTGGAGAAAAGGGAACACTGTTTTCTTGGAGAAAAGGGAATACTCCTGTGGGAATGTAAATTGATATAGCCACTATGGAAGACAATATGGAGATTCCTTAGAATACTAGGAACAAAACCTCCACATGACCCAGCAATCCCACTCCTAGGAATACACCCTGAGCAAACCAAAACTGAAAAAGACACACGTATCCCATTGTTCATTGCAGCACTATTTACAATAGCTAGGACATGGAAGCAACCTAGATGTCCATGGACAGATGAATGGATAAAGAAGTTGTGGTACATATACACAATGGAATATTACTGCGCCCTAAAAAGGAACACATTTGAATCAGTTCTGATGAGGTGGTTGAATCTAGAACCTATAATACAGAGTGAAGTGAGTCAGAAAGAGACAGATAAATATCATATTCTAACCCACAGATGTGGAATCTAGAAAAATGGCACTGGAGAATTTATTTACAGGGCAGCAGTGGAGAAACAGAAATAGAGGAGACTTATGGACATGGGGAGAAGGGAGGAGAGGGTGAGATGTATGGAAAGAGTAACACAGAAACTTACATTGCCATTTGTAACCTAGATAGCCAACGGGAATTTGCTGTATAGCTCAGGAAACTCAAACACGGGCTCTGTATCAACTTAGAGGGGTGGGATGGGGAGGGAGTTGGGAGGGGGTTGAAAAGGGAGGGGATATATGTGTACCTATGGCTGAGTCATGTTGAGGTTTGGCAGAAAAACAACAAAATTCCATAAAGCAATTCTTCAATTAAAAAAAAGAGAAGACAGGGACGTGGAAACAACAAGCTATTATCAAAGCATAAAATCTTTGTATGTTTGTTTATAAGGATAGAAAAGACATAGTAGGTGCTGAGTTAATTCACAAACAAAATTAAAGCTCACTCTTATTTTGTGGTTTCTCCACACAGAGCACTACTCCAAGCATTTTACATATATTAATTTATTTTTTATTCCTGTGATCCTATGTGAAGTAGAGCTTTTATTCTCATTGTCCCATTTATATGTGTGAGGAAACTCGCACAGAAGACACTTGCCCAGTTCTGTGCTCTGAAGCTCCTCACTCCTGCCTGGAATGATGAGTTAGAAGATCAGATGGAGACAAGACTTTTAGAAGGTCTTATTTTAAAAAATAAATCTACAATAAATGGAATCAATTGTATTAATGATTTCATCTATTATCCAGGAAATGAATATGGCCATGAAAGGCATTAGCTAGAAAGCCTTGTAGATTTATAAAAGAGCAGTATTTTAAAAAACCTCTCTTCCTCACCACTGTGTTCTCAGCATCCAGTTCCATGCGCAAAACGGGCATTCCAGAAATACCTGTTGAACAAAGAATGAGTAACTCTGAGCCACAAATTATTATGACCTGCTTGGTAATATTTACTGGTGCTGACATAATTTTTAGTCATGATAAAATGATACTGTGACAGAGAAAAGTACTATTTTTTTAATCCATAACCTCTCGTTTAGTTTTTCACAGGAAGGTTACTCCTTTTAAGAATCTAAAAAGGGATATTTCTTACTGTCCTGTCTTTGTCAGTTCGGACTGCTGTAACAAAGACCCCATAGACTGAGTGGCTCATAAACCACAGGAATTGATTCCTCACAGTTCTGCAGGCTGGAAATGCAAGGTCATGGTGCTGGCAGGTTGCGTGTCTGGTGTAAGCGCACTTCCTTATAGATGACACCTTCTCGCTGTGTCTTAGCGTGCTAGAAGAGATGACGGGTCTTGCTCAGGCCTCCTTTGTAACCACAAGTTCCACTCATGAGGGCCCTGCCCTCACGACCTAATCACACTCAAAATCCTCACCTCCAAACACCGTCCCCTATGTTAAGACTTAAACATATGAATTTAGGGGACTTGTGCAGGACCTTGGCCATCTCCAATTCGTTTCTGGGTTTTTCCTCTCCTTAAGTGCTCCTTGGGTTGTGTGTGTCTGTGTGTGTGGGATGGTGTTTTTTGGTTTTGTATTTTTCCAAAATGATCTGTGTTGCTGAAACAGCAGAGGGAGTTAAAATTAATGAATTGAGATTGCTGCTATCATCCAGTGTTTCCAAGGCACAAAATATTTGAAAACTGAAAGTGTCAGTTTTCTATTCCACTAGAAACGAGGTTTGAACAGGGACCAGGAGAGGGGGCTTCGTTGCTCAGTTCAGTTCAGTTCAGTTGCTCAGTCGTGTCCGACTCTTTGCGACCCCATGAACTGCAGCACGCCAGGCCTCCCTGTTCATCACCATCTCCCGGAGTTCACTCAGACTCATGTCCATCGAGTCCATGATGCCATCCAGCCATCTCATCCTCGGTCGTCCCCTTCTCCTCCTGCCCCCAGTTGCTCAGTCGTGTCCAATGCTTTGTGACCCCATGGACAGTAGCTCATTAGGCTCCTCTTGTCCATGGGATTCTCCAGGCAAGCATACCGGAGTGAGTCACCATTCCTTTCTCCAGGGGATCTTCCCAACCCAGGGGTCGAATCCAGGCCTCCTGCACTGCAGGGAGATTCTTTATTATCTGAACCACCAGGGAGAAGCATGAGAGGAGGAGGAGTTAAAATAAGATGCTAGTGTTGAAGTATTGCTTCCTGTGTTGAGAACACCTAACTTGTCCAATAAAACCTTCCAGAGGGGACCTGAAGAGACAGCACTCTGGCTTGCAGACCCGCAATTCCACACAGCAAACCTCAGGAAGAGGCAGAGAAGGTAGACCCAGGGGCCCCTGGAGTCTGCTAGGTCACCTCCAAAGGATATAGTGGTCAAGTGGGAAAAAGAGTTCTGGACCACAAAACTCCTTTAACTGTAACATGTGGTCCATCTGCAAGTAATGTGATGACTGATAGATGCTTGCTCCGTCACTAAGTTGTGTCTGACTCTTTGCAACCCTAGGGATTGTAGCCCGCCAGGCTCCTCCGTCCATGGGATTCTCCAGGCAAGAGTACTGGAGTGAGTTGCCTTGCCCCCCCCCCCCACACCATGGGATCTTCCCCACCCAGGGACTGAACCGGTATTTCCTGCCTCTTCTGCATTGCAAGCAGACTCTTTACCCGCTGAGTCACCTAGGAAACCCAGCGACTACTACGTGTGACTTTAAATCTACCTTTACATTCGTTCCACCAATTCATATATTTTGGGGATGGTTAGTTATATGTGCCAATTTGACAGGGCTGCAGGGTGCCCAGATATTTGATCAAGCATTATTCTGGGAAGGTTTCTGGGAGCATATTATGGGTGAGATTAACATCTTACTTAGTCCACAGAGTAAAGCAGATCATCCTCCAGAAGGTGGGTGGGCCTCACCCAATCAGTTGAAGGGCTGGATATAACACAAAGACCCCTCCTCTCCCAGCGAGAGAGAATTATCCAGGAGACTGTCTTTGAATTTCATCTGCAGGCACTGTCCTGGGCCTCCAGGCTGCTGGTCCACACTGCAGAGGTAGACCTGCCAGTCTTCATCATTCTGTGAGCCAATTCCTTCTAATAAATCTCTCACCCCTTTCTCTGTATATCCACATCCTAGTGATTCTATTTCTCTGGAAAAAAACCTGAAAAAGGAGATAGATAAATGGATACCTATATCTATAGCTATATCTATACCTATATCTATCTGTCTATCTATATCCGAATCACAGTTTGCTGTATACCGAAACTAACACAACGCTGAAAATCAACTATCCTTCAGCATAAGTTTGGGAATCATATCCTGATTGTGATACCCTGCATAAGCTTGTAGGCCCTGTTTATGAGTCTATTTATTGGTCCACAGCCCTGTGTTACTCCAGAAGGAACATGGCTGAGGTTACTTTGTAAGTCTCTAGTAAAGTTAGGGGTATGCCTCAATTTTTTGATTTTTCATTCATTGATCCAGACACTAAACAAATTGAAGACAGTATATGAGCCTCTTTTTCTTGCTCTGAGAGGGTTTTCAGCACTTTTTATCAGTACGATCCGTGCTAATCCAGAAAGGGCCAGCACATTGCTCTTATTAATATGCTGAAAATATTTGCTTCCAACATCTGTCATTTTGCATAACTATGAATAACAAACCATAGACACCATCTGGGATGTCAGAGCAAAGGGGAACGTGACTGTTTGAAATTCCCTTCCAATTTAATTTCACAGTTTTTAAAACTCTTGTTTTCCTTCCATGATAATCATAGGGAAAAATAATTAACAATAGAGGCNAATAACAAACCATAGACACCATCTGGGATGTCAGAGCAAAGGGGAACGTGACTGTTTGAAATTCCCTTCCAATTTAATTTCACAGTTTTTAAAACTCTTGTTTTCCTTCCATGATAATCATAGGGAAAAATAATTAACAATTATCCTCTGAGTGATAAAATTACTACAAATTAAGAAACTGTGATGAATGTAATTTCCAAATAATTATGTGAAAGGAGCATGAAAAGTTCAGAACTAATGAAACAAAATTAATTAAAGCTACTGAGATCATTTTGATATTTATTTGTTTTGGTCCCTTGAGGACAGACTGTCCCAAGAGGCTTTACAACACTGAGAACTACAATTCAAAAAGAAATCCGAGGAACTTCCATGGCGATCCAGTGGTTGGGACTCCAAGCTTCCAAATGCAGGGGGTTCAGGTTCACTCTCTGGTCGGGGAACTATGATGTTACGTGCCGTGTGGCAAAATAATAATACTCAGCAATATCACTAGTGATAAAGGTAATTAAATAAATAAACAAATAAATAAATAAATTTAAAAAAAATCTGAAGAGTTTGCTCAGAAATGTATTTGGCAAATGTGTTGGGTTGCATTACCCGTGGCACATGGTATATAGGTCTCATCAGAACCTTCAGGAAAACATAGCTACCGTAATGCAAAGTGTTAAATTTGTTGATGTGAATGTGAGGTGGGGTTGGATGTGTTGATGCCTAAACCAGTGCTTCCATGTTGGGAGTTGACATCGGGAAAATAAACTAAGTCAGATCTCTGAAAATTATTTCCTCTATAAAAACAATGAAAAAACGGGTTAAAAACAAAAAAAGGTCAGAATTTAGTCTTTTCAAAAGTGTTTCTGGGGATTTCCCTGGTGATTTAGTAGCTAAGACTCTGCCTTCCAATGCAGGGGGTACAGGTTCCATCNTTCCTCTATAAAAACAATGAAAAAACGGGTTAAAAACAAAAAAAGGTCAGAATTTAGTCTTTTCAAAAGTGTTTCTGGGGATTTCCCTGGTGATTTAGTAGCTAAGACTCTGCCTTCCAATGCAGGGGGTACAGGTTCCATCCCTGGGTGGGGAATTAAGATTTCACAAGGGGTACAGCTTAAAAAAAAATTATGCTGGAATAACCAAACATCTACGTGTTTAAAAAAAAAAAGAATCTAGACACAGACATCATACTATTCACAAAAATTGAAAATGGACTATAAACTGAAATGTAAAATGAAAAAGCTATAAACTTCTAGATGAAAACATAAGAGAAACTATAAATGGACCTTGGATATGGCTGTGACTTAAGACACAACACCAAGGGTACAGTCCATGAAAGAAAGGATAAGCTAGTTTTCATTAAAATAAAATTTAAAACTTCTGCTATGTGTAAGACAATATCAAGAGAATGAGAAGACAAGCCACATTCTGGGAGAAAATATTTGTAAAAGACACATTTGATAAATGACTGTTTCTGAAATATAGAAAATACTCATAAAACTCAATACTAAAAATAAGAAAATGCTGATTAAAATGGGCCCAAGACCTGAACAGACATCTCACCAAAGAAGATACACAGATGGCAAATAAGCATATAAAAAGATATTTCACATCCTGGGTCATCAGGGAAATGCAAATTAAAACAGTAACAAAATGTGTTTTTTTTTATCTTCCAGCCACCTTCAAGATTTTATCTTTTTCCTGGTTTTTAGCAATTTGACCATGAAGTGCCTGCATGATTCTTTTTTCTCCAGCTTAGAGTTCTCTGAGTTTCTTGAATCTGTAATTTGTTGTCTTCCAATAATTTTGGAAAATTCTCAACGATTATCTGTTTCACTGTTTTGCTGTTGTTATTGTTGCTATTCTCTTTTCCTGCTCCGTCTCCAACTTCAACTATTGTCCAACAGTTGTTTGATATTGTCCAACAGCTTTTGTGGCTCTGTTAGGCCACTCAGTCATATCTGACTCTTTGAGACCCCATGGACTGTAGCCTGCCAGGCTCCTCTGTCCTTGGAATTCTCCACACAAGAATACTGGATTGGGTTGTCATTCCCTTCTCCAGGGGATCCTCCCAATCCTGGGATCGAACTTGGGTCTCCTGCATTGCAGGCAGATTCTTTACCGTCTGAGCCACAGTGGAAGCTACCATGTTGCCCTAGGCTTAAAAAAAAAANCAAACATATCAGTTATTAAAATAAGTGTGAATGGGCTGTGTGTGTGTGTGTGTGTGTGTGTGTGTGTGTATGTGTGTATGTGCTCAGTGGTGTCTGACTCTTTGTGACCCCATAGACTGTAGCCTGCCAGGCTCCTCTGTCCATGGGATTATCCAGGCAAGAATACTGGAGTGGGTTTCTATTCCCTTCTCCAGGGGATCCTCCTGATTCAAGGATCAAACCTTGGTCTCCTGCATCTCCTGTATTGGCAGGCAGATTCTTTACCACTGAGCAACCCGGGAAGCCTTATTAAATAACCTTAATAACAGTGGTGATGATAATGCCTTTTCAATGCTTACTTCATGCTAGGCACTGTTTTAAGCATTACATGTATAATAACTTCTTTAATACCATAACTTTGTGAGGTAAGTGCTGTTGTTAGCCTTTTTTTTTTTAATTTTACAGCTGAACAAAAAAGAGTTTCATCAACTATTTCCCCAAACAAGCTAATCTGCTACATTAAACCTGTGAAATATCTCTGATCCTAAAATTAGGATGGGTGACACAGCTCTGTAATGTACAGAAATCATTCCAATTGGCTGATTTCACTCTGGGGCTTTAATCATTGAGCAATGCTGATGCTAGTGAGAAGTTTCANTGCTACATTAAACCTGTGAAATATCTCTGATCCTAAAATTAGGATGGGTGACACAGCTCTGTAATGTACAGAAATCATTCCAATTGGCTGATTTCACTCTGGGGCTTTAATCATTGAGCAATGCTGATGCTAGTGAGAAGTTTCATAAATTTCAGAATTTTATCAAATGACCAAGACTTGGGTGAAGCAGGGACACTCTTAACATTTTTGGACTCTTCCTATGTTGTGGCTTTCAGTTCACTTGTGCTCATGGTCCTTTACCGTATTTTATTGACTAAGGGATTCCTGTGCCAAAACACATTCAGTTGAAGGACTAGTCTGGTGCAGTCATACCCCCTGCTGTGCATCAGCGCAGACATTTTAAGCATCAGTCCAGTGCATATTTGAGAAAAGGTAGATTTAGTGACTGATCCCATGTATTTATGCTGCCTGCCTTTTATTTTAATGACTGCTTTTCTCCAACATCCCTTGATAATCAGAAACTTTTAATTTATGGCTACCCAAATGCTACAGAGGCAGAAGGATTTAGCCTAGAACTTTTTACAGCTAAGAGCTAACGAAGCATCCCCTCATTCCTCTAACTTAACCATTTCTAAGGGAATGTGAGAGCACTGTTGTTACACCATTGTCACCCCACGGATGACTGGATGGATGTTTGGTCTACCTGGCTGGATGTGGATTCACTTTCTCCCTTACTACTTGGCATAGACATAACAAAGAGGCTGATCTGGTCATAAGCATGCAAGTTGCTACCCTCTCATATTAGTATTTCCAAACAAGCGCCTATGTCCATGGGATTTCCCAGGCAAGAATNGCAGTTTCTGTCCCGGTGCTCAGGCCAGAGAGTGTTTGTGCAGACACTAAAGGATGGGCCCTGGGGACAGAGGGTCAGGCCTCCCCAGCCTCGATGCCGGCACTGCCCCATACCACGCCACTCTTTATGCGCGTGGCCGCAGCTGTTGTCTCCGCCAGCGCGGCTTCTGCTACCGCAACTCTCACCACGGATCAGGGCCCGGTCCCAGACCCCACGGAGCCCAGGCTGTCCAGAAGCTACGTGTATGTATGTGTGCTTGGCCATCGGGCCAATTGCTCAGTGCCGGGACCCTGGTTTATCTCTGCTGCTGATATGCTTATTTCCATCCTCCCATAGGACTTGCTTACAAAACACAAATGCAAAGATGAAATTATCAAAACTTTCAAGATGGCAACCGCAAAGCCTAAACCACACACACTGAGTGAGAAACCACACGATACATGACTCTGTTTGTATGAAACCAAGTCACAGACTCAGGAAGGCAGTTTCGGCTTCCATTTGCCCTTTGCTCAGTGTGGTGCTGCCTTTCAACAGTAGTGCTGGGGGGCGCTGGAGGCAGGCATCATCTACCCGTGTAATGTCCCCCACCTCACCCTCTTGCACTGATTGGAAGTAAGCAAATACTTTAATACCTCTCCTCCAACCATTATTCTCAAGCTTCATTGATAAATCACTGAATGATTTATTAGCTCATATGAATACCTAGATTTTCTAATACATTTAAAAAGTCAAATTGTATATATAAACAAAGGATTTAAAAAAATTATTTGCCCACAATGTACACATGGTGGGGATAACCCTGACTTCCTAGAAGCCTATAAGCTTCTTGAGAATAGGGATTTTGTTTGCTTTGCTTGTTCTGTGTCCCTAGTTCCATATTGTTTTGTACTGATTGTTCTCTACTAATCAACTCCTAGTGAAATTCATGAATGTCTCTGAATGATGTGATACATTGTGTAGAAGTCACTTTTCTGGAAACTATTGCAGTAATCAGGATTTAGAGATTATTTTGTAAGCCAAAGATTGCCATGTTGCTCTTTGGGTGCATGCGTGTTTAGTCACTCAGTTGTGCCCGACTCGTCGCAAGTCCATGGGCTATAACCCTCCAGGTTCCTCTGTTCGTGGAATTTTCCAGGCAAGAATACTGGAGTGGGTTGCCATTTCCTTCTCCAGGTGATCTTCCCAACCCAGGAATCTAACCTGTCTCTCTTGCATCCTGCATTGGGAGATGGATTCTTTTTTTTTTTTTTGGTACCCTAGGTGGAACATGAAGCAGGTGGATTCTTTGAGTNTTTTCCAGGCAAGAATACTGGAGTGGGTTGCCATTTCCTTCTCCAGGTGATCTTCCCAACCCAGGAATCTAACCTGTCTCTCTTGCATCCTGCATTGGGAGATGGATTCTTTTTTTTTTTTTTGGTACCCTAGGTGGAACATGAAGCAGGTGGATTCTTTGAGTCACTTGGGAAGAACCATATCGGTCTTTGCACAAGCCAAATTGGAATCATGTAGCTCTTCTCCGATTTAGTTAATGGTTTATAGAACGCCTGCCAGATTTCAGGCACTTTTACATATATAATTTCAGCTCACCATTCTGGCACTCAGTACACCATCTGTGTGTACAGTGGAGTAAACAGACACGACAGCTCGGTGTCATCATGTCATTAGCAGAACAAGCATGAACACATAGCACTTGAGTTTCTAGGGCGTTCTTTGCCTGCGTCTGAGAGCTGCTAGGCTGCCCCCCCACGCTTGCCTCTATAGCCTAAGCTACAATGGTTTTTGAATAAGTTCTTCAAAATTAGTTCAAGCAGCCTCGAACGGCTTTGAGGGTGCCATCTCGCCCATAGCATTCACCCTGGGATTATAAAGGTGGTATTCAGCCTCTCCTATTGCTGCCACAGCCAGTGTCATACATATGCTAACCTCCAGGCAATGAAGAAGTGTCATTTGTGAAAATGATTGTTGTTCAGTCGCCCAGCTGTGTCTGACTCTGCAACCCCATGGACTGCAGCACGCTGGGCCTCCCTGGGCCTCCCAATATTTCAGACCTTTTCATTTCTGTTACGTATGTGATGGTGATCAGTCCTCTTTGATGTTACTCTAATTGTTTTGGGGTCCCGTGAACCTCACCCATATCAGACAGCAAACAATTGACAAATACTATGTATGTTCTGACCGCTCCACTAACCCGGTGTTCCCCCATCTCTCTTCCTCTCCTCTGGCCTCCCTATTCCCTGAGACACCACAATATTGAAATTAGACCAGTTGATATCCCTCCAGTGACCTCTAAGTGTTCAAGTGAAAGGAAGAGCCAATCAGTGGGGCAAACTTCACTGCTGTTTATTTTAAGAAATTGTCACAGTCACCCCAGCCTTCAGCAACCACCATCCTGAGCAGCCTGCAGCCATTAACCTCGAGGCAAGACCCTCCACCAGTAAAAAATTAGTTTGCTGAAGGCTCAAGTGAGGATGATCATTTATAGGCAATAAAGTATTTTTAAAAATACATACATTGTTTTTTTAGACTGTTTATGCTATTGCACACCTGAAAGAGTACAGCATAGTGTAAACATTCCTTTTTTTGCCCTGGGGAAAAAAAAAAAACTTGTGGACCTCACTTTAATATCTTGTCTTTATCGCGGTGATCTGGAATCAAACCTGCCTTATCTCCAAGGTCTGCCTGTATAATTTAACTCTAAATATTAGAAGCGTCTCACTTCAGAACTGGGTCCTTTACACCAAGAGCTTTGGGTTAAGGCCATGTTCATGCTACAGGACGTGAAGAATGAAAAGGGCACATTTATAAATAGGCTGGTTGTCAAGCTCCTCCCTCTCTGGAACTTTACTACTGTTCTTCTCTGACATTTTGTCAAACTTTGACGTTAGGCTCTCATGGAAGCTGTTGGAACGTGGGAGGAAGGGGGACCTGTGTAGTGTGACATGTGCCTGGCAACTGAAGCTTATAAATCAAGCTGAAACCCGGTGAATCTACAAGATTTATGGCTCATAGGAAAATATGCTAACTCGACTGAAAATTGATACCACACCAAACAGGCCTCCGTCTCCTTACATAACACTGCTCAAATTGTCAGGCTGTCTTTGGGAGAATTTATTGCAGCACGTTCGACGGAAACAGTCTCTGGCCACTTGACTGAGCCCTTTCAGACCAGCTCGAAATGATCTCTGACCAGCTTGCAGAAGAGCCAGACAGAGCCTCCAATACACACCTTCAGCCAGAACAGTGGAAGGGATTTGAAAAACTGAATTCACAGAGACATCAAAAAGCGATGGAAATTTTTGTCCTGAAATTTAATTTCATAGAACCCTTTAGAATTTATACAAAGATTCCACATGCCTTTACTTAGGAAAGCATAACCTGGAACACGATCATGAAGGATCACAAATTAGGAATGTTGAACAAATTAGGAATTGCGATGTCTTCCTCTATCACTCTTTCTTCCCCCTGTCTGTTTCTCTAATGGTAATTACAACATTTGAAACTGATTCTTGAAGAAGCTGGAGTTTTAACCGGATTTCAAGAATCCCCATTTCCTGGGCAAGTTTTATCTCCTCATCATAGACTTCCCTGGTGGCTCAGATGATAAAGAGTTTGCAATGCAGGAGACCAGGGTTCCATTCCTGGGTAAGGAAGATCCCCTGGAGAAGGGAATGATTACCCACTCCAGTATTCTTGCCTGGAGAATCCCAGGGACAGAAGAGCCTGGAGGGCTATATTAGTCCATGGGATGGCAAAGAGTTGGACATAATTGAGCGACCCAACAACAAACGCAAACACAATCGAGGCGGCAGGCACTCTCTCTGTGATGAGCTGTTCATGACTGGCTATGAACCTACGCCCTCTGGGTTTCTGCTCACTTCTGGCTCACTTTTGGGGGGACTTCCATTCCATCTGTAGAGTAAAGCCTTTGTATCTCTTGGTGATGCCAGGCCTCCCTTCATGATAATCAAGAGTCATATAAGCAGCAATTCTGCCTGAATCAGAAAGAGCCTCCGTGGAACTTTCTGCTTCTCTCTCTGAATCTTCTGCTGTTTTGAATAATGATCTCAGATCTATTTTTGTTCATGCAATCCGGCATCTTGAATTCATGACATAAAAGTCTTAGGATTTGATATCCTGCATTTCAAATTCTCACTTCTGTAGTTTAAAATAGTTTATGCTTTTATGCTATCAATCACTAGGTTGAGTTATTTAGTAGGACCGTCTACTTTCTTTATATACTCTCTCTGACGAGAAATTGAAGAGAACTCTTTTTCACAGATTCATGTTCCTTCCAGCCTGACTCGATTGTATTTTAAGGGGTGTTTTCAGGTCTGATGAACACTGGAATCTTCAGGATCCCAACAACCCTCTTCTTCCGTCTGTCTCCTTGTCTTCTGTGTCCATAGCCCTTTCTCTTCTTCGGTCTCTTTTAAATATTTATTTGGCTACACCATGTCTTAGTTGCAGCACATGGAATCTTAATTTTTTGGCCGGGGATTGAACCCTGGGCCCCCTGCATTGGTAGCTTGGGCTCTTAGCCACTGGACCACCAGGGAAGTCCCCTGCCTCTTAAAAAAAAACAAAAAAAAACAAAAAAGCTGGTCATAAAATTAAAAATTTAACTCATGACTTCCCTGGCGGTCCAGTGGTTAAGACTCTGCACTTCCAATGCATGGGGTGCGTCTTTGATCCCTGGTGGGAGAATTAAGATCCCACGGGTTGGGCAACCAAAAATAATGTTGCTGATGCACTCACAGATAGATGCTGTCTCTGACAAGGACATCCATCCGGAGGCAGGCAAAGGTGTGAGTGAACAGAGAGGCCATGGAGGGGGTCCACACCTGGGCGGAGAGTATTCTTACAGATACCTCTATGCTGCCTCACGCAGCTCTGTGCTGAAAACATTGGCCTTGCTTATCCTTGTCATCTGAGTCCAAATCGGTCTTTTGTTGACAGCAGCCAAAACCATTCAATGAAACGCTGGTGAGAAACTTCATAAAGGAGGCATCAGTCTGACAATCTGGCCTGTAATGGTTGGTCTTGGCCTTTGTAAAAGTGGAACAATAAGCCGTTATGGACCCATAATGTGATGCCAAAACAAGTACACAGCACCTCGTGTAAAGGGTTCCTGACCGTAAAGTTGAACCTAACTTCATGTACAGGAAAGACACGAGTTTGCAGAACAAATCAAATTACACCATCAGGAAACAGCCAGCATAGATTGTAGGAGAGTCTTTCTGTCAAATGAGTCATTTTCTTTTACATACTGTACGTAGCATGTATAAAAGAGACAGCTATACAATAAAAGAGAGGTGATACTTGGTTGGATCCTGACTCAAAAAATAATCTAAAAAAAAAAAAAGCATTTTCAAGATAAAGTGGGGCATTTCAAATGTGCTCTGAATTTAGACTATATTAAGGAATTTAAAAAATATATTTATTTAATTTGGCTGCACTGCTGCTTAGTTCTGGCTTGAGGGATCTTCTGTGTAGTATGTGGACTTCTTAGTTTCAGCAGGTGGGGTCTAGTTCCCCTACCTAGCTCCCTATATTGGGAGCCCAGAATCTTATCCACAGGNGGAATTTAAAAAATATATTTATTTAATTTGGCTGCACTGCTGCTTAGTTCTGGCTTGAGGGATCTTCTGTGTAGTATGTGGACTTCTTAGTTTCAGCAGGTGGGGTCTAGTTCCCCTACCTAGCTCCCTATATTGGGAGCCCAGAATCTTATCCACAGGGTGACCAGGGAAATCTCTCTCTCTCTTTTTTTAATTGAGGTATAACTGCCATATAGCGCTTCATTAGTTTCAGGTATACAACAGAGTGGTTTGACATTTGCATATATTATGATGCAGAGGTCACCACAATAACTCCATTAATAGTTCACATCCATCACCATATATAATTCAGAATTTTTTTTCCCTAAGGAATGATTATTGATCTTTTAGAGTGATTATGTCAAACCAGTTTTTTTTAATTCCTTTTTAATTGTCACTTAGACATGCACATTGAAGTATTTACAAAAAGACATATTGTTTGAGATTTGCTTCAAAATGCTCAAGAAAAAAAAACAGAAATATATGGGGAGATAGATGATGTAAGATTGGGAATATTGCAACAACTGTTGAAATTGCATCATGACAGATATATGGGGACTCAATATATTATTCTCTTTCCTGTTGTGTATGTTTAAAAGATTCCATAATAAAAGGTTAAATAATAAAATAAAATAAGTTTTCTTCCTAGAAAACAGTTCAGTTCAGTTCAGTTCATTCACTCAGTCGTGTCCAACTCTTTGTGACCCCATGAATCGCAGCATGCCAGGCATCCCTGTCCATCACCATCTCCCGGAGTTCACTCACACTCACGTCCATTGAGTCCATGATGCCATGCAGCCATCTCATCCTCGGTCGTCCCCTT
>SJYV01030422.1:770169-826514 GCA_006410875.1 Neotragus pygmaeus
TGTGAGATGAGTGCAATTGTGCGGTAGTTTGAGCATTCTTTGGCATTGCCTTTCTTTGGGATTGGAATGAAAACTGACCTTTTCCATTCCTGTGGCCACTGCTGAGTTTTCCACACTTGCTGGCATATTGAATGCAGCACTTTCAAGCATCATCTTTCAGGATTTGAAATAGCTCAGCTGGAATTCCATCACTTCCACTAGCTTTGATCGTAGTGAAACAGAGGTAGATTCAAATTTTACACTATATGGTTTAACGGAGGGGGGGGATTGAATGGTGGTGGGTAAACATACATTTCCCTATTCATTATTTTTTTGTATTGCTTTGGGGAGATAATTTGGCATTAACTAATTGACTTAAATATTATAAGAACAAGCCTGGTAGGCTACAGTCCATGAGATCGCAAAGAGTCGGACACGACTGAACAACTTTACTTACTTAGTTACTCATAACTCACTGAAAGAGTCAAATAAAACAAA
This sequence comes from Neotragus pygmaeus, assembly GCA_006410875.1. Classification (NCBI taxonomy): domain Eukaryota; kingdom Metazoa; phylum Chordata; class Mammalia; order Artiodactyla; family Bovidae; genus Neotragus; species Neotragus pygmaeus. The sequence goes on from SJYV01030422.1 coordinate 770,647, forward strand.
ATTCCCTACAACTAAATGAAAGACAAAGCATAGAAAAACTCCCAGTGATCAAGCCATGAAAAAGGTGTCATGACTGAAAGCCTAAGAATTCCAACTGTGCAGGGTAATGGAGGCAGGGGAAATATCATTTTTACCCTGGAATTGTACAATTAAGAGATTTTTAGTTGATTTTTTTTTCACCTTGATTCCCTATTCCTGTTACTTTTCTGACAATGACCCTTTCTGCTGTGGGCTAAAGTCATACTTTTGGTTGAGTAGAATGAATGCCTTGGAGTCCAACATGCACAAGTCCTGGAATTTCACTTTGTCCCCTTGGTAGGAAGTTACATAACTTACAGCATGTCCAGTAACTTCTTTTGCAGCTGGCCCCTCTTGCCAGGAAGTCTGTAACCAGAAACTCATCATCGGCTCTAATCTTTACTAATGCCCAGTTGTTTGCTTGGACAATGTTTGACGGAGGTGATTAAGCCACATGAAAGAACTCACACAAGTGCAGATGAGATCAAGTGTTCTGATTGAGGGAATGGGGCAGGGAACCGACGCCAAGAGACCCAAAGCCAGCTTCTCGATCAGCGCTGTCTACTAGAACTATGGGAGCCACATAATTAATTCTAAACTTTCTAGGAGCCACATTTGAAAAAGTAAAAAGAAATAGTTAAGATCCACTTAAACAATATATTTTATTTAATACATCCAAGGTATTAACATTTGTACATGTAATCAGTATAAAAACCTTCGTGAGATATTTCACCCTCCTTCTTTATACTGAGTCTTCCCAATCGGGTATGTACTTTATGTTTTAAGCACGTCTCAGTTGAGACCATTCCCATCACACGCAATCCATGGCCACAGGAGACTATTGGCTACCCTATCGGATAGCACATTTTCAAATGACTGATGGTGGAATTGTATAGATAAAACCCAGAAAACCTTCAGCCACCCATGAGTACAAATTAAGTATTTTATTAGTAAGGGACATATTCAATATAAAATATATATTCACTTCTGTCTTATGGACAGTGGGATGACGTGGGAGACTCTAGTTAGTACCAGACACGACAAGCTAAAGTTTCTCATATTAGGACAGAGGACTGGATATTGGGTATAAATGACCTCAGGAATGACCAGATTTGTTCATACAGGCTTATAAATGTGGGTCCTGGTGAATATATAGTTTGTATGTCTTAGGAAGGAAAAGAATAGGTAATAGCTGGAGAACTCTTAAGAGGGAACCAGACAGAAAACTAACCTCCAAGCTTTATGGCTTAATGACGTTTACAGAGCCCAAACTCCGGCTAAGAAACAAGCTTTTCCTGGAGAGTTACAATACCCAGAGATACATCCATGGGGTCAGTTCATCCTTGTTCTTTTTTAAACTTTATTTTCTTTGCCACGCTGCATGGCACTGTGTAGGAAGAGCAGTCTCAAGCATTGGACCGCCAGGGAATTCCCCATCCTTGCACTTCTAGTTACATTAAATCTGTAACCGAGTGTGTTTTAGAGTCTATACCCCTATGCCTGCAATCCTATTCGATGAGCTTCAGGAAAGACATCTACCTGTCTTGTGGGAACAGTGTGGTACCCTGTTAGCTCATTGCCAGACATTCTGAAAAGACCAGGTGATTCCAAGTTGGGGTCAAGCAAGTGTCTGCACCAATTAAATCAAACCTAATCAAGTTGCCAACAGTGCCCCTTTGAAGCTTTTTGGGGGGGGCGAGGGGCTGAAGAAAATTAGTGTGTATCAAAATACAACAGGTCAAATTCATGAGGACCAGAATTGTCATCTTTGGACTCAATGAGCTGTGACAAGTCAGGAGCTAGTTTAGTTTGAAAACCATTTTTATCAAGATTCAACAGAACTGAAACAATCTTATCTAGTATTAATTTAAAATTTAATATGAGCATCTGCTTCATATTTGTGAACAGTGGCTTACTGGGCACTATTCTCATTAGTGAATTGAGTGTCATTATTTTATTTATATCAGTCCTATGATATTGCTAAGACAAAAAGATGTAAACTCCCATTTTTTTGTTTTCCCATAGGAAAGGCCAAATACAAGGACTTGCTGTATCTTAAGATTATTGCACCTAATATTGCCAAATATAAGAATTTGCTGTATCTTAAAAATATTGACTGGATGTCCCATTGCATAAGGAAAAAAGAAGGTAGTATATATGCCAAGGAACCCATGGAAAACTTGTTGTAGGGGCTTCTAAGCCATTTGCCATCTGCCACCCTCTCCTTCATCAGGAAAAACCATGGCTTCATAAAGTGTTGCTAAAGTTCTAAGAACATGATGTTTCAAGGCCTGGGTTGTACCATTCCCCAAAGATGATTAATAGAACTTGTAACAAAGAAAGGAGTACAATGTATTTGAGGTTCTGCAAAACTTTTTTTTTTAATTCTACAGAGCTTAGATTTATTTATTTTTTAAAGTAGAATTGATTTACAGTGTTGTATTAAAAGTGATTCAGATATATATATATATATACGTATTTTAAAATATTCTTTTCCATTATGTTTAATCTCTGAGAAGCTTTTTCACCTGGTAAGCATGTCTTGCTTAGTACCTTTACTAGAAAATAGAGTGGGCCGTCCTCCCAGTGTTCTGAATGAGAGGAAAATTTCTAATAGTATTTCATCCCTGTTATTAAAGCCAGCTGTTTATTTTTAAGGGTCAGGAGCTCACTCTGAAAGACAGGAACAGTTCATCGCCTCCAAGCCTGGCCATGCATGACTTGTCTCTGACTATTCTTCTCCTGAGACAGAAGGAGCCTTCAGTATTTAAACTATTAAGACAGAATGAAACTAGGGCTGAGAAACTGGTGTATGTGGCAGCATATTGCATAGAAAACAAAAGGGATCTATAAATGAAATTGTGTTGTAACCTTAGTTCCAGTGATAGTTCTAAAAGTTCTTAGTTCTAAATGATAAAAAGCTATACAGTTAACCAAAGACAATGTAGGAAAGGTCTTTGTGATTTAGAGATGAGAAAGAATTTCTTAAATCTTCAAGAGTATAAACCATGTCAAAAAAAATCAATAGAACTGGTGACATCAGAATTAAAGTTTCTGGTTCAACAAAGAACATCAAAAATAAAACAGACAGGTCACAGATCAGAAGAAAATGTTTGCAGTGTTCATATCTTAACTATTTTAGAAAGTCCTGCAAATCAACAAGAAAACCTCTTTCACCCCATCCCTGGGCTGATGTAAAACACCATCTAAAAGCAGGAGATTTTCACTTTTCTCACCTTGCTATACCCAAGCCTTTTACTTAGAAACCCATTCCAACCTTCAGCGAGCTCACTGGTGAGTTCACAGTTGCAGTGGGTTCTGGGGGACATTGTATAGAGAAGAAACCCTGCAACGCAAGGGGCTCTGAATCCTGACGAGGTGGTGGGTGAAGGAGGAGAGTCCCGGGAATTTTCTGGAAATGACAGTTTTCCCTGAAGACTGCGGGGAGAAATGATTACAACAGAGAGGGGAGAGTCTGTGCGAAGTCCTGGAAGTCGGGGGGAAATAAGCTGTAGAGAGAAGGCAAGAGGTATATTTCTAAATTATGGAAGGGTAAAGATCAGAGCCACACTGGCTGTCAGAGGCATGTCAAGGAATTCGGACTTTCTCCTGAGTGTGGTGCTGCTGAAGGATTTTAAGCAGGGAGAGCTTCACGTGAGTTTCAGAATGTTAACTCTGGTGGCCATGAACACCAAAGATCTTCAAAGGGCAGCAAAAGGATTGAATGAGGTGTGTAACGCGGTCTGCTGGAGAGTAGGAAGAAAATATTAGCTCTCCATTTTCTAAAAAAGGAAAACATTAAGCTTCACTAAAGTGTAACATATAACAGTTAGCATAGGATCATATCCATTACTTAGAAGTAAATATGATTAATCCTTGAGCAATTTGGGATTAGAGGTGTAACCCCTCCCCTCCATGCCTGCTAAATCTCTTCAGTCACATCCAACTCTGCAACCCTATGAATTACAGCCCACCAGGCTCCCCTGTCCATGGGATTCTCCAGGTAAGAATACTGGAGTGGGTTCCCATGCCCTTCTCTAGGGCATCTTCGCAACCCAGGAGTCGAACCTGCATCTCTTATGTCTCCTGTATTAGCAGNGCAACCCTATGAATTACAGCCCACCAGGCTCCCCTGTTCATGGGATTCTCCAGGTAAGAATACTGGAGTGGGTTCCCATGCCCTTCTCTAGGGCATCTTCGCAACCCAGGAGTCGAACCTGCATCTCTTATGTCTCCTGTATTAGCAGGCAGGCTCTTTACCACTAGTGCCACCTGGGAAGTCTCTGCCAACCTTCCACTCAGTCAAAAATCTCTGGATAACTTCCCAGTCACTAGTTTGCTTCCAGGGACTCTACCAGGGATCAGGTAGCATGTATTTGTTGAAAAAATTCCACGTATAAGTGAACACTTGCAGTTCAAACCTACTTGTTCAAGGGTCAACTTGAACATATTGGGCATATATGCTCAAAACATTGATAGGGAGGTCCATTTAGAGACCATGGATACAGAAGATGACTTGGAAGGACTCATAGGAGATAGTTCCTTCTCACCTTCTGTGGATTTGATTAGGCCTTCAGGAAGAAGGGCTGCAACCAGAGCCTGTTCACCCTGTACCAGGACCCAGGAAGGAGGAAGTGAGAGGGTTTCAAGGCTGCCACCCCAACTCGGGACTTTCCTGGAGATGGAGGAACCCCACTTATCTAAGATAGAAAGAACAGACATGGGCAGTCCTGGTGGGACCCACGGAAGGAAGCCGGCAGAGACATTTGGCCAAAGGAGGCTCACATTTTGGCAGCTGTTCAATGACAACTTTGTGAGAGGAATAGGATCTAGCTTCTTCACAAACGTAGAGTTTGACCTTGAACTACATTTTTTCCCCTAAGAGGCTAACCTTTCCAGAGGCTGTTGTCATGGTTACTCAGGGTTGCCATTCAGCACAATGTTGGAGAGTGTTTGGTCGCCAGGCTGTACTTTGTGGGGAGAGAGAGGGTTTTTTCGTGTTAAAAATACTCCCGCACATTTGATAGCTTGTCTCCAAGAGAGCACTTTGAGATCAGGAAAGACTAATTTAATTGTTTTCACCGCTGTATATTGTACTAGCATTGCCTGATGAAGCCCCTTTGAAAATATTTTTTTCTCATTTGAATTTGCTTTGTACTAAGTTTTCATTTAGTATTTACGTTTCTCTTAGTGTTAAATTGAGAATATGTAAAATAGGATATTGCACTCAAGTTCCATTCATTGGTGCTTTCCTTTTAAAAAAAAATCTGCTGTGTACAACCTCCAGCTTATTTCCATCTTTTACAATTCATATCACTTCCACTTAATAATGAATTGTTGTCCCTTATACTCTCATTTTTTCAAATGTCAGTCTTATTTGGAATATAATTTAAGCAGAATGTAACCAATGAATAATGCAAGGATTTAGCTATTATAGGCTTATAATTTTTCATTCTGCTCATAATTTAAGTGCTCATATATAAATATTCATAATATAGTCGTTAGGCAATGACTTGATTGTTATCCCATGGTTCATTCTTAGATGCTATGGAAACTGATAACCTTTAGCATACTAGTTAAAGGGACAGTAGAAGGGTATTTTTGAGAGGAGACTTCAAAAAATTTGTATGCTCCCTAGTTTCACCAAGGTTCCTTAGATGCTGCTTAGACTAATGTTTGACACTGGAAGGAAAACTCCACTATTTAGGAGTTTAGTGGAACTGTGTTGTATTACATTTGGAAAATAATGACAAGTGAGAGATTGAGGATGACATGTAGGTCCTTGCCTGTGCAACTTGCTTGGTGAGTCTAATCATGAAGGTAGAAAATATAGGAAACGGATCTGCTTTGAGCAGGAAGACAACAAACTCAGCCTTGGACATGGTGAACTTGAGAAACGTTCGTGATACTCAAGTGGAGAAGTAAATCTAGAGTTGAGAAGAGAGGCTTGGAGAAGTCACTTTGGGGGTCATTGGCATACAGATAGCAATTAAAGATATTGGAAAAGCTGAGATTTACCCAGAAGAGTATGGAAAGATAACAGCGCTAAGGATAAAGACTCAAGGAGTCCTGATAATTAATGCCAAAGCATGATAGTGTAAAAAGAAATAGCCCTGGTGTCAATGGTACTCCTAAATGGGGTAAAACGAGTAGGAAATAATATCAAGGGCACTGCGGACCCTGACATAAGCTTCACGGATATGACGGCAGACGAGTAGGAAATAATATCAAGGGCACTGCAGACCCTGACATAAGCTCCACGGATGTGACGGCAGGCTATCTATACACATCCATCAAGAAATCTGGCTATGAAGGTGAGAAGAGAAACGCGGAGTTAGCTTCTACAACAAAGTGCATCAGCTATATGTATACACATATCCCCTCCCTCGGAATTCCCTGGTAGCTCAGTCAGTAAAGACTCTGCCTGCAGTGCAGGAGACCCAAGTTTGATCCCTGGGTTGGGAAGATCTCTTGAAGAAGGAAATGGCAACCCACTCCAGCATTCTTGCCTGGAAAATCCCATGGACAGAGGAGCCTGGCGGGCTATAATCCGTCGGGTAGCAAGAGCCGGACACGACTGAGCGGCTTTTTATACATGGTGGCGTATATACATCAGTGCTACTCTGCCAGTTTGTTCCGCTCTTCCCTTCTGCCACATGTCTGTTCTCCACATCTGCGTCTCTATTCCTGCCCCGTAAATAACTTCATCTGTACCATTTTTCCAGATTCCATATATGCACTCATAAATGATATTTGTTTTTCTCTTTCTGAGTTAACTTCGCTTAGTATGATAATCTCTGGGTCCATTCATGGAGCTGCAAATGGCATTTCATTCACTTTGCTGTGCACCAGAAACTAACACAACATCATAAATCAGCTATACTTCGATTACAAAATTCAGATTAAAACTTCTCTCTGTGGCCTTCATCTGGCTTCCCCTTCCCTCTTTTCCTCTGTGATCTTCTAATTCCTAATTCCAGTCTCTACTTAGGTATTGTCTATTCCAGAAAGCCTTCCTGAATCTAATCATTTCTTCTAGACTCAAAATTTTTCTTTTTTTTTTAGAAAACATTGCTACCAAGAAACCCTTGTCATGTGTTATTATACCTATTGGCTTAAAGGCTGTTTGTCAGTGTCACATCAGTTTTGCTCAAAGCTATAGTCCTAAGCACAGTAGTTGGGCTTTAAGAAGCTTCCAAAAATATTCAATCGAATGAAGAAATGATCAAGTGAATTTCCAAGGCAGCCCACAGCTTTTTGGAATTTAGAAACTAAACTGAGTCAGTATGCCAGGTTTGATCAGATTTAGGGGGAAAGCCTGACAAGGCAATGAATGATATTAATCAAAATTTGAATTTATTCATTTCAATAAGAAATATTACTGACAAGTAGGCCTAGAGTTCCTGAAGCGACTTAGCAGCAGCAGCAGGTGTAGAGTTCATGTAGCTCTTATTTTCTCTGTGGATTTGAGAAGCCAAAGCATAGAATAGTGTTCTTGCCTGGAGAATCCCAGGGATGGGGAGCCTGGTGGGCTGCCATCTATGGGGTCTTACAGAGTCAGACACAACTTAAGTGACTTAGCCTAGCATAGCATAGCATAGGCCTAGAGTTCATGTAGCTCTTATTTTCTCTGTGGATTTGAGAAACCAAATCATAGAACAGTTTTTGATTACCATAGATTCAGAGAAAGGGAAGTTATGATTTAAATGTTTATGACATTAGGTATTAATTGCCTGATTCATTCATCTTTGTAACTGATGGGGACACCTGCCAGGTAAAGACTCTGCATCTGGTTCATGGATGATACCACCACTGTGAACTTTTCTGATCTCACTGCTGTTTTGACCCTTCTCTGCTAAGAAACAGTGACTTGTGTTCAGAAAAGCAAACACCTTGTCTTGTATTGTTGGAGTCTTCAACCAGCCTGAGAGTCATCAAAGAGATTTGCATATTTCCCTTCGGATCCCTTGGAAGTTTTGCTATTTCCCTCGTTTCCAAGTCCTTGGTCGTCACCTGCCCCAAATGATATTTTCCACTTGAGTATTCTGAGCTGGTACCAGCGATTGCTGATTGGAGCTACAGGCTGCATTAGGTAATTTACTGGGTCACTGACTCGTTTGAAATTGAGGGCTTCTTGGCAATGATATCTGAAAAGAGAAAAATGTTGAGTCTAGGAGACAAGATAAGCATTAGAATAGTTTTTGAGGGCTAAAGACAGGCTGGTGGCAAAATGCCAACTCTTTGGAGCTAGAGGATAGTCATTTCAAAATAAAAAGCCTGAGGAGCTTTCTTGGTGGTTTAAAGGTTAAGACTACAGCTTCCAATGCAGGGGGCACAGGGTTCGATCCCTGGTTCAGGGAACTAGTATCCACATCCCCCCGAGAGTGTGGCCAAAATTAAAAAAAAAAAAGATAACAGGAGTTCTTATAAATAAATAAAATGAAAATAAAAAATCTGGAGCAGGAGTGGGAATAAATTAAGATTTGGGGATTAACACACACATACTACTCTATATAACATAGATAACCAGCAAGGACCTTAGCTATAATTATCTCCTCCTTCACTACATGATTCTTATTAAACTATCCACAGTTTTTTTCATCCTTTATGTAGCTTTGATTGCAAACTCAGAATCTTCTTGAGTAGGCTGGCTTTTAAATACGCATGCATTTTAAAACAAAACTACCCTACATTTACTATATACCAACTAAACAAAAGTTTCTTCACAGACTAGAGCTGAAATTTTTTGGTGTTCAAAAAGTTTTTGTGGTGGAGAGTCCCAGCACTTACTGGTTATTGTAACAGCGATTTAATTCTGTAATTATTAAGCACCTACTGTTTCCACTGGGTCTGATTAGGCTCAGAGTTGGAGAGAAACATTAGAGTAGTCGAAATAATTTCCTTTTCCTTGAAGGATTATAATCTGTAGTGTTTGAGGAGATGTAACCTGGGGGGAAAAAACTCTTTTGAAGCAAAATAAATATTAATTATATAGTTTTGAAGTTTGGTTGACTTTGGAAGGTTCTGTGGACTTAAAATTTGACCTTAATGGAAGTGTAGGATTTAAATGAAGGAAGGTGAGGAAAGAATTCTTGTTCAAACAATGGAAATGCATAAACCAAGTTTACATAAAATAAATCAGGAATGAGATATGGAAGTGTCTATGATCAGAAGTGGGCAGGATGAAGAGAGATCACAAATGGAGAGTTAGAAAGAGAAGGCAGACTCTCCTAATAAGATGTTGGTTGGGGCACTTCCCTGGTCGTCCGGTGGTTAACACTCTTTGCTTCCAATGCAAGGGACATGAGTTTGATCCCTGGTTGAGGAACTAATATCCCACATGCCACTAGGCATGACGCAAAACACAGCAACAACTTTGGTTGGAGGGCTGACTGTGGGACTGGGAAACTGGGGGTTAATCCCTCAATCTGATGTAGACTGAAGAGCCATAAACTCACGATGAGAGCAGAGAGATAATGGAAAGGGTGCTTCAGAAAGAATCCAGTTGGTGAGATGAGAGGTTTCATAATTACAAGATAGGAACAGGATGTAACTGTTTTCATCAGCAACAAGAAAATCTCTAGCTTCACAGAAAACAAAGGCTTATGTAGGACAGCAGAAAGGAGAAGAAACAGGATTAAGTGATAATGTTGAATTCAACAGTGCATACTCCACAAAAGACTCAAGTTTCTAGCCTAGTACTAGTGACATAGTAGAAATGAACTATTAGTTATCATCACTGCAATATTATATTATGTTTTCACAGAGATGGAAAGTGAGGGAACCTTACGTTTGTTGGGTACCAGCTCGATTAGAATCTAGATGAGAATCGTATTTCTGTCAATTGTCACAATTAACCCTGAGATGTAATATTAATATTCCTATTTTTTAATAGTTGAAGACATAAGCTCAGAATGGCTAAGACATTACAGCCAGCAAATGGTCACAGCCTAAGTTAGAACTGAGGTCTGCCTGGCTCTGACAGCCCTGCTTTTTCTCCCCTGTCTCTGAATTAGGAATCAGACGATCTTCCAGGAGCTAGAAAAGCAGATGGATAATGAAAGCCAATGAATGCTATAAACATTCCTGCAGAAAAGTTGTCAGCGAGAGGGAGAGTGTTCAACAATGGAGCACAGAAGGGGTGTCTGAGAGACAGAATTGAGAATGAATTTAGCTGTTTATAGCAGAAAGACCAATGACTCTGATAGACACAATCCAGTGGTTTCCTTGAAACATACTTGGTTCTGTGACTTTACAAGGCTGAGAAGCTATTTTCCTTATCTTTTAACTCTTACCCAGATAACAAGCACATACTCTATGTGCTATAGACAAATTGCCTGTTTTTTCAGAATTAGCTGATACTTGTTCTACCAACATTCTCTTAAAACACCAAGCCTACCAGCAACAGCATGCATTAGGACAGACTTGGGATTGCTGTGTTGGGAGTTCCAGAAAGTTTAAGTCCTGATCTCTGCCACCCAGAGGCATGTAGTGTGGTGGAAAAATAAAATCCCAACATATGGAACAATTAAGAAACAAAATAGAAACATAATTAAGTGCTAATTGTTTGGGAACGACCGCCTATTTTAAGAAGGAGGATAATGAACTCAGCCATATAATCAGTGCATAATTTATGACATGCTGTACACACCATGGTTGAACTTAACGCAGCAGCAAAGTAACTTTCGATACTACAAACAAGGTTTTGCCCCCTATCATGGGAGAGGAGTCAGACCTGTGGAAAAACAGACTTGTTCAACTGTTCCTAATGTGAAAGGAGCTTCTCTCGTGATGGTATGTAAAAAGAAAGAGAAAACCTGCTGTAGATTGGGTGTTTGACTGACACGTTCGCACGGTTATTGGAAAATAGATAACCAACAAGAACCTGCTCTATAGCACAGGGAACTCTCTGCTTAATGTTTTGTAATGAGCCAGAGTTCAGGTCTCATGGCTACCTGAGCCATGTGGTAATATAAAAGGCAGCTTCAGTTCAGATCTTCAGTATTACTGGCCCTTTGTCCACGTTTTTCCAGAAATGGATACAAGATTATTAAAAGTAGTTTCTTCTAGCATTTCTCTCGATTAAAATAGGAAGGCGACAGTCCCTGTGTACCTAAGAAATCTAGGCCAGTTCTACTTATCAAGAAACTGAACAAGTTAAATTATTTTCAAGGTTGAGATAACAGGCTGCAGACAATTCTTATTTAGACAGTATTGTTATTTGTTGCATCAGATTCATTCAGGAAGGCTTAAAACATGTAGACTTCCTCCACACAATTAAGTATTACTGCCTAACAGAAAGAATGTGTAAGTTCCTACCCCTGATTAATATCTCCTAAATAATGGTGTAAATGGTATCAATACTGAGGATATATAGCAAGGGCAGGGGCTTGGGTGTAACTCCCTATACAGTACAATTATCCAGAATATTTGATGGATGGTTTAGGGTAATATTCTCAAAAAGTATGAAGTGCCCCCTACTTCCTTGGGATATGAGTAGGTATTATAGGGGAAGCAAGTAATGAGTTTGAGTAGGTATTACAGTGGCAAGATTTCTCAGAACCTCTAATATGTACCTTTCGGAATTTCCAGGCAGTCAAAGGGTTAAGACTCCATGCTTCCAGTGTAGGGGGCATGGGTTCAATCCCTGGTGCGGGAAACTAAGATCCCATATGTTGCATGGTGCAGCCAACACACACACACACACACACACACACACACACACACACACACACAGTAACACGTACCTTCTGAAGCTCTAAGAAAGTGAAAAAGTGTTAGTTGCTCAGCCATGTCTGACTCTTTGCAATCTCATGGATGGTAGCCTGCCAGGCTCCTCTGTCCATGAGATTCTCCAGGCAAGAATACTGGAGTGGGTTTTCATTCCCTTCTCCAGAATCTCTAAGAAGTGGGGTATAACATGCAGGTTACCCCAGCTTTGTCAGGCAGATTAGCACTCCAGGATCCATGGAACACTTTGAGAAACTGGTTTGGAGCATAATCCCACCCCCAAGACAAATGTTGCTTAGTTACCACAGGAATGCTCTGCTAATTCTATGTGATATGCTTTTGCAAAATATTTTTTCAGACTACTTAGATTATCTTTGAATTGTCTTATTAATGTCAAGAGTCAGAACAAGGTAGGTCTGAAATGGGAAAATATGTTAAGGAAACAAATGACACTCAGCTTATGCCTGGGGATCATTTACAAACGGTTGTGTGCAATAAGACTCTTTTATAGCTTACCATTTGTATCCTATACCCTCAGAAGGACAGACCTCAGTGGAGCATTACAAGTAAAACAAAGATTCAAGGATCTGGTAAAAACAAATCAAAAACCCGCAACAAAACATCTACTTTAACCCTGCATATAAAGAAGTAAAATTTGTCTTTAGCTTCTGTTTCACAACACTAAATTAACCACTGCTTGCTAAGGTACCGCAAACTCTCTCACACATAAAGTAGCTCTACACAAAAGTGCTTTTCCACAATCCTATAAGACTTTTACTCCTTGGAAGAAAAGTTATGACCAACCTAGATAGTATATTCAAAAACAGAGACATTACTTTGCCCACTAAGGTCCGTCTAGTCAAGGCTATGGTTTTTCCAATAGTCATGTATGGATGTGAGAGTTGGACTGTGAAGAAGGCTGAGCGCCAAAGAATTGATGCTTTTGAACTGTGGTGTTGGAGAAGANACCTCCCTGGCAGGCCAGTGGTTAGGACTCTGCAAGTCCATTGCAGGGGGGCGTGGGTTCCATCGCTGGTTGGGGAACTAAGATCCTGCCTGTGGCATGGCCAAAACAACAAGAAATCCTGCTATATCATAAACTAGTTAGTGAACTAACCAGTTAAGAGAATTTGTGACCAAAACTCTCTCCTACGAGTAATGCTAAGAGGCATGGATAACAATAACCACATTTTCAAGATAACCATTTCTTCAATCACTCGTTTTACAGCTGAGCAAACTGCAAGCCAAGGACAGCTGACCTGACGGGGATCCCAGAGGAGCCCACAGCAGGAGTTCGGTCCAGAGCTCAGGTGGCTCTGATCAGTAAAGAACTTGCCTGCCCAGCAGACCAGGGTTCGATCCCTGGGTGGGGAAGATTCCCTGGAGAAGGAAACGGCAACCCACTCCAGTCTTCTTCCCTGGGAAATCCCACGGACAGAGGAGCCTGGCGGGCTACAGACCATGGGGTCCCAAAGAGTCAGACATGACTGAGCGACTAAACAGCAGAAGCAAAGGGGGTTTGGTTTCTCTAACTGATGTCAAGTTTAGGCAACCTAGCAATTTCGAGATAACTTGTAGTTTACTTAAAATAGATTTTGAGTGATAGCAAACCCTAAGGACTTGATTTAAGGGATGAAGGGCTGTGGAGTTTATTAATACCAATTGCTCCTTGAGGACAGGCTCCTCTTATTTCAGGTGGGAGAGAGGAAGACAGAATTCTCAGGGGAAGCCACCTGTGGGTATATAAAAAGGATGGGGGAGCTGCCATTTTCCCAGGTGCTTACTGTGCAGAGGGATTCCCTCATAGCTAAGGAATCTGCCTTCAATGCAGGAGACCTGGGTTCGATCCCTGGGGCAGGAAGATCCTCTGGTAAAGGAAATGGCAACCCACTCCAGTATCCTCACCGGGAGAATCCCGTGGGCAGGGGAGCCTGGCAGACTACAGTCCACGGGGTTGCAAGAGTCAGACACGACTTAGTGACTAAACCACCCACTATGCAGAGATTTTGAAATTTTCAGTTCTCTTGTCCACTACTTTTTTCACTCTTGCATCCAGGCAACAGAGTGAGTTCATCTGAATCTTATGACCAGAGATTCCAGCTGACCTTGCGCTCTGACCGGCAATCCGGGCCCAATCATCTGTCCTATCTCCCCAGTGAGAGCTGATGCACACCTCCCACCAAAGCCTGCAGACTTCCAACACCTTTCCCGTCTCAGCTCTTCACGGGCAACACAGAAGCTGTGAGAACAATCCCATTTTCCCAGGACTAAATCTAGCAAGCTCTCTGCACTGACACCCATTCACTCCAGAACTTAAGCACCTCTAGCTTTACAGACTTATCATTCCAGTCACTGCTTTAGCCTCAGTACTGAAAATAATGCCTTGTAAATACAGTAAGGTACAACAGGTATGTAGCCGGTAAAGAATCTGCCTGTGATGTAGGAGACCCGGGTTCGATGCCTGGGTCGGCAAGATCCCTTGGAGGAGGGAATGGCTACCCACTCCAGTACTCTTGTCTGGAGAATCCCGAGGACAGAGGAACCAGGCGGGCTACAGTCTATGGGGTCGCAGAGAGTCAGACACGACTTAGTAACTATACCACCACCACCATAATGGGTATGCAATAGATATTGAATTAATGACCAAAAATACCGCCCTCCCTTCTGATGCTTGAGCTGGCACTTTCCCTGGGCCTGAGGCTAAGCCCTGTTTTAGCTCTTGCTCCTTCCTGCCTGCCCACTCGGACTCCATGCCTGCAGTAACCCACTGCTCGCCAGAGGTCTCATCTGTCCCCTTCTAATGCAGTATTCCAATTGGCGTGTAATCATGCGGCTGTCTCCTTCAGTTAGAACCCTCCCCGAGCCCGGCCCCTTGTCGCATTGCTATTCCCTTGATGTGAGAACTGGAGCTGCCTGGAGTTGCTGTCTTTGCTGTAATCTTCTGCTCTGGATTTCCCTGATGAAATCCAGTGGTTAGGACTCTGCGCTGCTAATGCCAGGGGTGTGCATTCGATCCCTGGGCCAGGAAGTTTCGCTTGCCCCGGAGCTTGGCCCCCCCCAAAAATAACGGAGCTGGCCCAATTTATCCTAGCCAAGCCTTCACCCCAAACCCTGCAGCCTGTTAATTTTAAGTCTCCCCCATCTAACCATGAGTTCTCTGTCCTCACCTAACGTGACGAACACTTGAAAGATCGCTCCTTTCCTGAGACACTTTCCTCACTCTTGTCTCTGGTGTCCTATGTTTCCGGTTTCTCTCACCGAGAGAACGTGGAGTCTCTTCTGGCTGGCCCCTTTCAAACACTGGGGTACTGCCAGGCAGGCCCACCCTCTCTCTTCTGGATGTACATGGTCGCTACCCAAAATGTGGGTTCCTGAACTGGCAGTGTCACCTAGGAGCTTGTACGTATCTAGACATGTAGGATCTCGAGCCCCACGCCAGGCCTCCTGAGTCAGAATCTGCATTTGCAGAAAATTAGATGACTCACAAGCTTAAAATTTGAGCAGCATTGATGTATTTACAGGAGTGATTTCAGTCACATGACTTTATAAACTCCCTTCCCAGGCAAACTCCCTAACGTTTAATCTCCCGTACCATCCCCTAACGTCAGCCCCCCAACTCCATGATGGAATTCCACTAGAATTCTATCAGACACCTCAAAAATAAGTGCAAAACACAAATCTAGATCTCTCAAGCCCAAAACTCGAGTCAAGCTTGTTATCCCCTTGCTTTGCAGCTTCTGGGCCAAAGTCCTCTGAACACCTGTAGCTTTAAACACAAGAGTCCTACCACCCACCACCTCCACTGTTCCCACCCTAGTCTAAGCCAGTAATACTTCTGGCAGAAAGACCTCTCAGTTTCCTCTATCTTCACCAAGGCTCCCTGTGATACATTTGCACACATTTTTTACCATGGCTGGCAGAAAGGCCCTCCCCACCTGCGTCAAATGCTTTAGTCAGACTGACATGCCTGTTCCATTTCTCCCTCCTCTAAAATCTTGTGCCTGCCTCACTTTATTTCTGGTTTCACCTCAACAATCACTTCCTTGGAGACTGTCTTTAACTACATGNTTGTAGGAGATGCTCCATATACCTGGCTTCTTTCTCTGCTACTCTAGTCTACTTCAGTCCCATACAGACATCCTACTGCCAACAACCTTTCATTGTAAACTCATCTTAGAGAAATTGAGGATTGTATCTGTTAGGCCTGCTATTGAATATCTACTATGCTACCCATAATAGGAACTTAGTAAATATTTACTGAATAAGTAAAATCAACGAATGAGATTATAGTGGACCAAAAAAATGTAAAGTAACATGGATTAATGAATTATTTAGCTAATATGGTATTTGTCTTCCTCTGTCAATGCTTAGTTATCATGCTAGCAAATTGCACAGGGGAGTAATACCAGTGATGGGGGTATGTAGGCATGATAGAGGAATGTTTCAGTTAAAACATTAGAAAGCACACTTTTCTGTAAAGTTAAGCTGTCTCTGTAAGCATTGTTTTTACAGAATATTTTCCAATAAGATACTAGGTATCTTAGTCAATTTTAGTTTTAATTTTCTGGGAAGACATTGTTATCATTACTAGTTGAAACATATTTTTGTATTCATTATTTGACTACTAAGTATGTTCCAAGAGCAGTAGTTACTAACACCTGGCTAACTGCTTTTAATTCATTCACTTCTTAATTAATTTTCCATATATTTATTGAATTGATACTATATTTTTGTGTAAAATAAAGTCCTTGTTTTGAAGCGATTCACATTAATCTGGTAGATTTATGTATCGTACAGAAGTTTGTAAAATACTTTGAAATGCCACTAATTTACCTGCTGCTGCTGCTGCTAAGTCACTTCAGTCATGTCTGACTCTGTGCGACCCCATGGATGGTAGCCCACCCGGCTCCCCTGTCCCTGGGGTTCTCTAGGCGAGAACAGTGGAGTGGGTTGCCATTTCCCTCTCCAATGCATGAAAGTGAAAAGTGAAAAGTGAAATTGAAGTTGCTCAGTCGTATCCGACTCTTAGCAACACTATGGACTGCAGCCTACCAGGCTCATCTGCCGATGGGATTTTCCTGGCAAGAGTACTGGAGTGGGTTGCCATTGCCTTCTCTGAATTTACCTGCAGAACATTAAAAAAAAAGTTTTTCTGTCATCAATACCACTTTGCTGCAGATTTATTTTCTACTGATAACACTAGTGGTTTTTTTAATGGAGCATTTAAATGTGTGCCAGGCATATTCTAAACATTCCACATACATATCTTCATGCATTCATATGCTTGATAATGTTTATCAAAGTTGTGTCCACCAAAAGCTCCTTTTTGAAAATCTGGTCAGAATTAAACATGATAAGGGGTGAATTCAGTCCATTGTCTTTGAAGTATTAAACATGTGATTTGTGTGCAAACAAATGCAAATCCTCTTATCACGTTCATTAATGTGAAAGGCAGTTTGAATGTGAAAGATTTTCCTTGGATGCTAATGAGAAATGGCTCTTCTATTTCAACATCCTGTTTACAGTAACTCTCTAGTTGTCACAAGAGGTCTTAATTTTGGGATGAGGATATTCAAACACAGCTAAAGTATATCTGACCTTAGTGTTTGTGTGTCGATGAGTAGCAATTTAATACATGTCAGTATTGTCTATGTCTAATACGCATATTGAAGTTTTTGGACTGAATACCCTCATTTAAAATGTTTATGTTAATAAGCAGGATTAAATAAAGAAGGGATGGCGTAAGATGCTAACTTTCAACAAACAGGAAAGATCCCTTGATATAAACATCCTGTGGTCTATTGTCTTCTGGCTTCTCTGGACAATGACCCTGCTTCGATTTCCAGACTAGCCTTGGCTTTTCTGTAGAGTGCATTTCTTCTGAGCCTCCTTTTTGATTTCATCTCTTATGAAAATTCTGAAATCTTCTTGGTACTTCAAACTATAAATACATATAAGTGTGTAAGCAATCCACATTTTATTTAAGAAAGTATCTTTGTTACATTTTGACTCTTAGAAATATCGCTCAGGTTGCTCTAAATTAAAACTGTCTGAATTAAATGTTTGCTCTTTATATATTTAAAACAGATTTCTTGGGGAAAAACATGATCACAAAATTGAATAAACCCAATTTTTAAAACAAATGTATTGAAAGGATTTGTGACCTATTTCTATGCACAGTATATAGACTTCATCATATATTTCAAATATTTTACTGCAACTTTTAATCTCTATGGTTCATAAAAGAAGAAAGAGAAGAAAGTCTTCATCAACTCATTTTCCTCCTTAAATACAACCTACTGGGTGGGTAATTAAAACAAAGACAGAGAAACTCCGCCTCTCTACTGGTCCACTCTTCCTCCACTTGTGAGACTGATGAAACCTTGGTCATGTGAAAAATCCTAATTTCAAGGGAAAGTTTTGTGTTTTCTTTTTCCCCTAGTTGCAGAGTAGTAGAAGGTAATATAGAGGGAGCCCTTACTCAACCAGTTAGTTACCACAATCTCTGGTTTTAAATATCTTAAGAACAGTTTCCCCATCTTTGAGATGAGGAGGTTGCCCTAGGTCATTTCTGAGATTTTGTTTTTCTAATCCTATAATCCTGAAGCAATTGATGTGATGAAGGTCAGAAGACAGGTAAAATGCATAACTGGGATGTAAACTCAGGTTTTCTGGTTTTTATTCCAGGATTCGTATCCATTATTACTGCTACCTTTGACAGTAATCAAATATGTGAAAAATAAATACATATACAAATGCAAACACAGATATAAACATATACACACAGATACACAGATTTAAGCTGGCATAAACTAGTCTTGTGCTTAATCAAAATGATCCAGCTTGTTTGGCAAGGACAATCAACCCAACTTCTCTAACCTCATCCCAGCTCACCAATTTCTATCTAGGCTTTTCCTGGAAGATGATATAAGATGATAGTTTCCTCTAAGTCTGTATTCCTTAAGCAGGGTACACACACATTTGTAGCATTATACCACAAAAAAGGGACTAAAAAAATTAACCTCTACCTTCCTCCCACAGACTGCCCATTTATCATCTTTCCAGAGAGGTGGTTATTTTGTTTGTCTTCATTTTAGTCTTGGGACCTCAGTATTTCTAATATATCTTCTTGTAGTATCTGTTCACTATTCATTATCAAAAACATATATTCCACATACCCAAGACTCTCTTCTATAATAGCCTTATTCACCAACATATGGTCATTGAAGAACATAACCTATTTAAATGCTTGTCTACTAAAATCATCTGAAATTTTAACAAAGCTAAATGTTACTACCTCTAAGGTCTCTACCTACTGTGAGAGTGGACCAGGATGACAGTATTGAGATTAAAGCATGCTTTAAAGCAATTGAGACCTTTTCTTAGTCGCACAGGAGTTACTGCTATGCATCGCTGAGCTGGCCTACTCTACATAAAGCCAGGAGTATCTGCAGTTGCATTTATCCTTGACTGAAAGATAAACTACTAGAAAGGATATAAATTTGTTTAAAATCCAGTGATACCTTCTAAGATTCCCCCATGCTCAAATACAGTCCCTGAGGTACAGGTCCCTCTGAGCTCTAATCTTTTCTCTTTCCCCTAATTCATGGTGTGACATTGGGATAATAATTATTCCTCTCTGTGTCTCAATGTCCTTATGGAAAACTAGAGTGTGGGACTCAATGACCTCTAAGATCCTTTACAGCTTGACAATTTATTTCCCTGTTTAGGCCCTTTTGTCAGTCCTTTAAGCAATTCAACTGTCCCCCAAATTGATAATAAATGACATAATTAATTGATAGTATAGGCCTCCATTGTAAATGCTCTTATCAATGTATTTCTTTTCTAAAATGATCATTTATATTCAAGATTACCATATGTTTCTCTTGAACTGAATGCAAACANCAATTCAACTGTCCCCCAAATTGATAATAAATGACATAATTAATTGATAGTATAGGCCTCCATTGTAAATGCTCTTATCAATGTATTTCTTTTCTAAAATGATCATTTATATTCAAGATTACCATATGTTTCTCTTGAACTGAATGCAAACACTTTTCTTCAAGCTTGAAGGACTTTAATATTTAAACTGAAAATCATACTGAGAATGAATTTTGAAGAAAAGAATTAAAAGCCCAATATAACCACATCACTGTTCATATTTGATTATCAGTTAAGTTTCAGGCTATTTTGTATCCTGTGCTTGGCTATAGTTTTCACAGAGTTAGTTTTGCAGCTGTTGTTCTTGTATATAATTTAAAACCCTGTTTTGAATGTATGCTCTTAAAAAACTGAAATGTGTATATCACGTGTGTAATTTATATAAACTATAACTTCGGTAATTATCTGTTAATATTTATTGAGCATTTCCTGGATGCATGGCACAGAACTAATGCCTTCTCTAGTAGTATACTGCATTTAAATGAGTAGTTCTCCTTATGAAAGCCACAGATTAAAAATCATTTCTTTTAATATGATGAGATTTGTTGTACAGTGGATGTAAGCTTAGGGTCTTTTGCTTATGATATCCCCTCTGCCTCTCTGGCTATGGTCCTCTCCCCTAGAAAGGAGAACCTTGATAAACTCTGATAATGTAGGGATCTGAATGCTTTTGCTAAGTGATCAAATATAGTTTGGAAACCTGAACATAGATTTTTCTCCATATTTTTTCCATTAAGATATTGCAGGTTTGATTCTAGACCACTGTAATAAAGTGAATATCACACTAAAATAAGTCACACAGATTTTTTGGTTTCCCAGTGTATATAAAAGGTATGGTTACAATCTACTATAGTGTTTTAAGTATATAATAGCATTATGTCTAAAAAATAATGTACATATTTTAATTTAAAAATACTTTATTGCTAAAAAATTCTAACCGTCATCTGAGCCTTCAGCAAGTCATAATGTTTTTGCAGTTGTAACATCAAAGAACACTGATCACAAGTCACTATAACAAACATAATAATAATGAAAAAGTTTGAAGTAGTGTGAGAATTACCAAAATATGACACAGAGACACAAAGTAAAAAATGCTGTTGGAAAAGTGGCACTGATATATTTGCTCATTGTAAGACTGCCACAAACCTACAATTAAAATAATACAATATCTGCAAAGTTCTATAAGCAAAAAGAAATAAAATGAGGTATGCCTGTATGTTTTACTTAAATTGAGTCTATTCCTTGAAGAACAGAAGGTGAAATAGAATTGATATTTAGCCTCAATGCAGTTCATTAAATGGAATATGTGGGTGTTTATGAGTGAAACCTAGTACTTAAGAGTACAGGCTTTAAATTGATACTGCCTAGGTTCAGTTCTCTGACAGTGATCAGGCTGTTTAACCTCTGTGAGTCTTAGTCTTCTCACATGTGCATAGAGATAGTGGCAATCCCTATCTTGAAAAGAGGCAGTAAATGAACAATAAAAAATGCTTAGAACCATGTCTGGCACAGAGAACATGGTAAACAAAAATTTAAACTTGTTTTTTAGATTTTGTTGATATGTATTTTGGAAATTGAAATAGATGTTCCAGAAAGATGAGTTATAATAGTGAACATAGGAAAACAGATATTGAAGGATAAAATATTTACCATTTAATGAGAAAAATGTGCAAAGTGCTTGTGGTTCCCTTTTCAACATAATCATAATCCTTTTTATTACCAGTGAATAGCTTGAATAGAGACCAAAAAAGGGTATTCTATATATAATCATTTTTATGAAGAATCCTTTGTAAATAGTATGTTAGGAAACTTTCTCGATGGAAAATCTAAAAATATTCTAGTATTCTACTTACATTGCATTTTATTAAGAATGAAAAAATATGAGCAGTGGGTGTGCTGGCATTTTTTACAGTGGGGTTGATGGTTTGGATGATAGTTTGAAAATTCAAAGTAGTCATNAAAAATAACGGAGCTGGCCCAATTTATCCTAGCCAAGCCTTCACCCCAAACCCTGCAGCCTGTTAATTTTAAGTCTCCCCCATCTAACCATGAGTTCTCTGTCCTCACCTAACGTGACGAACACTTGAAAGATCGCTCCTTTCCTGAGACACTTTCCTCACTCTTGTCTCTGGTGTCCTATGTTTCCGGTTTCTCTCACCGAGAGAACGTGGAGTCTCTTCTGGCTGGCCCCTTTCAAACACTGGGGTACTGCCAGGCAGGCCCACCCTCTCTCTTCTGGATGTACATGGTCGCTACCCAAAATGTGGGTTCCTGAACTGGCAGTGTCACCTAGGAGCTTGTACGTATCTAGACATGTAGGATCTCGAGCCCCACGCCAGGCCTCCTGAGTCAGAATCTGCATTTGCAGAAAATTAGATGACTCACAAGCTTAAAATTTGAGCAGCATTGATGTATTTACAGGAGTGATTTCAGTCACATGACTTTATAAACTCCCTTCCCAGGCAAACTCCCTAACGTTTAATCTCCCGTACCATCCCCTAACGTCAGCCCCCCAACTCCATGATGGAATTCCACTAGAATTCTATCAGACACCTCAAAAATAAGTGCAAAACACAAATCTAGATCTCTCAAGCCCAAAACTCGAGTCAAGCTTGTTATCCCCTTGCTTTGCAGCTTCTGGGCCAAAGTCCTCTGAACACCTGTAGCTTTAAACACAAGAGTCCTACCACCCACCACCTCCACTGTTCCCACCCTAGTCTAAGCCAGTAATACTTCTGGCAGAAAGACCTCTCAGTTTCCTCTATCTTCACCAAGGCTCCCTGTGATACATTTGCACACATTTTTTACCATGGCTGGCAGAAAGGCCCTCCCCACCTGCGTCAAATGCTCTAGTCAGACTGACATGCCTGTTCCATTTCTCCCTCCTCTAAAATCTTGTGCCTGCCTCACTTTATTTCTGGTTTCACCTCAACAATCACTTCCTTGGAGACTGTCTTTAACTACATAAGTAGAAGACTCACCTCCCTTTCTACCCATTTTCCATCTTCTTACTGTCCTTTCCTCTTGGGATCTAACACCAGTGAGGGGGGGTGGGGGGACTCAAGTCACTAAGTTGTGTCAGGCTATTTGCGATCCCATGGACTGGAGCCTGCCAAGTTCGTGTGCCCATGGGATCTCCCAGGAGCGGGTTACCATTTCCTTCTCCAGGGGATCTCCAGACCCATGGATCAAGCTCACGTCTCCTCAACCAGCAGGTGGTTCCTTTTCCTCTGACCCAGGGAAGCCCACTTTATCCCCAGTACCTGGAACTATCTATAATCTCTCATATGTGTGTGTGTGTGTGTGTGTGTCTGTATATCATACATACATATCATATATATACATATATACATATATATATATATATCCCTTCACCCCTAGACTGTCTGATCCATGAATAGGAACTGTTTCTTCTTTTTTTTAACAATCACTACTGAGAAAACAAGAAGCACCCAAATACTGATTCTTTAAGTATTGTTGGTGGAACTTTAGGGGTCTGGGGACAAAACTCCGAGGTATGTATCCACACCTACCTGTGCTTCAGGCACACAAACCTAGATGCAGAGAATCCGCTAGCGGTTTTCAATCGGCTCATTTTCATAGCATGGCAGAAGCTCTAGTTTTCTGTACATTAGGGGTCTTAAAAATTCTAATATTAAAGCTACATTTAATAATAAATGAGTTAAATCACAACTGCTGAGGATGGGACCCAAGTATCAGTATTTTGTGACGCTCCTGAGGTTAATTCCAATGTGAGACAAGTTGGCAAACCATTGGTACATAGTATGAGTTTGTAAGCATGTAATGAAATAGTATATGAAATCTGATACTTAAAAAAGTAATGCCAGTCATAATGTTATACAAACTTAAGGCTTCTATTTCCTGTGTGGTACAGAAAACAAAAAGGAAATTCATAAAAATAAGTGTTTCAAATGTTTGGTCTGAAAGAGAACACACCTTTCAGGACTTTCTGTTGCTTTTCCTGTCAAGCTTAATCCAAATTTGGGGACTTCTATTTGGTAGGTTCTTCTTTTCCCCCACATGCTGAGGCAAATTGATGCACAGAAGTGTTGACCTCTATGAGTCACATCTGAATGTTTGGGGGGGCTTTGCACATACTGCTATTTTCAACAGTGTCAGGTAGGCAGCTCTATCCTGGTCACAAGGACATAATCACTAAGACAAAATGCTGTATCTCACAAGAGAAAAGGATTTCTCCACAATTCAGTATTTCTTGCTCAACATAATCAACTGTAGTCATCAACCAATCAAAATATCCTTGGGACATAAGCTAATCAAATAGTGTGTTTATCCGCCTCTAAGCTCACCTTGGGGGTCGCAGAGTCGGACACAGCTGACTCGACTTAGCAGCAGCAGCAAGCTCACCTTTGAACTGTCCTCATACCTCAGAATGAAGGACAAAATTAGTGAAAAACAAGTCCTTTGATTATTTAAATCCCCGAGTGTTAGTTGCTCAAGAGTGTCTGACTCTTTGTGACCCCATGGACTGTAGCCCACCAGGCTCCTCTGTGAATGGGATTTCCTTGAGATTTTCAAGGCAAGAATACTGGAGTGGGTTGCCATTTCCTTCTCCAGGGGATCTTCCCGATTCAGGGATCAAACCGGAGTCTCCTATATTGCAGGCGGATTCTTTACCTTTTGAGCCACCAGGGAATCCCATTACTACAATAGAAAATACTCAATAGATTTCAAAAGAACCATAGAGATACTTAAGTCAACTGCATACTACAGATGAGCAGCCTAACACGCAGATGAGCTGAAATGTTATGCCTAAAAGTCACACAGGAGAACTAGAAGAGAAAAAAACTTTTTTTTTTCTTTTTTCCAAACAAGCAAACAGGATTTTTCACATGTTAATCAAAAAGAATCCAGATCATCAGATTAGGAAGAAATGAGGACTAAAAAGTATGTTACATATAGATTTAAGGACTAGTCAATCCACTGCCCCCACCCCTGAAAAACCAAAAATTTTCCAAATATATGGATATGTATCCATCAAGATGCTTACCCTTAAAATATTAATCTTGGAAAATTCAATTTACAAATACATTATTAATTGCATTGTTATAATGAAATTAGTTCATTAAACATGAAGACACCAAACAGCACCAATACCAGAAAGTTAAGAAAGCAAATACACTATTATTTAAAATAATATATAATTTCTGATTGGGACAGAAACAAACTACAGCCACTAGCAAAACTACTTCAACTACTGTTTGACATAAGGGCAATATTTAAAGACTAGTATACACCTTTTTCCCGCTGATAGGCCTGTAACCAGGCATCCCAGCCGTGGGTCAACATGAAAAATAGTTAACAAAGATGCCTTTTTTAAATTGTTCAAGCGCCTCGAACCATGATACTGCATAACCCAAATTTTGCCACTATAAGCCCATGGCAGCATTTTTGGTATTCTAATTGCTCCTACCTGCCTCAATTAAAACAACACAACTCCCTCATGAAGCACTAGACTGAATGTAGCTGTGAAACAGCAGCAAGGTATTTATAAATGGGCTCCTGACGGTGTATCAAAACGCTACTATGGAAAATACAGCAGCAAATGCTCTGATAAGAGCACAGTATTCCACATGGAATCCCAAATTCTTATCTCTAGTTCTTTAAATTCTTAGAAGACTAGAGATCAACAAGTGTATGTGTAAATGGGGCCAGGGAGAAAGAAGCTCTGAATGGTATTAGTGTTCATATTTTAAATTATCCAAGATAACCTGAAGGCTTACAGAGAACTCTCAACTGTATCTAAACTTTTTTAAGCACACAGAACTAAAATGCTAGCAAAACTTTGGTGTTTCCCCCCAAATTAGCATTGCAGTTTCAGTGAAGATGAAATAGGTATGGTGTGTGAAGTTTTTATCATGATCAAGCAACCCTTTTCTCGTCCCTGCTGCTTTCATCAGGCGATCTGAAGACTACCTGGTTTAAAATATTTGGTAATTCAGTGCAGAAAATTAAGGTCACACACAAAGTACAACAACTTTTAATACACCATTAATACTAATGATTAAAAATTATTGCATAGTCTTATGCATTTACCCTAAAACATTTTCTGAAAGTAGATTCTGAAAGAATTATATAAAAGACAACCCTTTAAAATGTGAATGGCCTTTAACTACCTCGATCTTCTTTCCTTCTTTGTCTTTTCAGTACTTTTGTCCATCGTTTTCTCATTATCTCCCCTGCACTTTGGGCAATACCATTTCCCCTTTGGTTTATAGGTAAGTGAAACACACGAAAAGTGAAACCATTCTATTGGACACTGTTCATTATCACATCCGATCATTTCCCCGTAAGACACTTGGTTACATAAACAGTATGTAGGTTCATTGGGATCTATAGCAAACTCGACGGGGGAAGCTTCTCTTTCCTGCTTGGCCTTGGAGCGTTTCTTTTTCTTGGCGGACTTGGATTTCTTTTCTTTGGGGGGCTGATCGTCACAGTCCTCGATCCCGTTCGTCATGTGACACAGGTCGCGGCTTTCACTGGTCCGCTGGCGTCGGGGCCTTCTGGAAGACCGTTCCGGTTGGCTGGAATCCATCTTCGCTTTATCCGCAGCTCGCTCACTTTCGGCCGGATCTTGAAAACACTGGGAGTGTAGCTCCATTTGCCTGGCCCGGTTTTCCACCAATTCGAGCATCTGTGTGACAATTTGAATTTTTTCATCTCCCAGTTCTTGACTATTGATTAATGCCCTCTGGAGATGCTGCTGGAGGCGTTTTTTCTGGTTTGAATCTTCTTCTTTCTTATATTTTTCATAGACATCATCAATTTCCTTTAATGTTTCTAAAAAAGAAAAGAAAAAAATCAGAAAAAAAGAAAATGCATGCTGGCACATATAACATTTTTCAAGGTAGTTATTTTTCCCAGAACTGGTACAGTAAGAAAGGGCTAAAAAAAAAAAAAAACAACTCAACCATAAAACCACATTCCTGCATAGTATGAATACATTAAAAACATTTTATTGTCCTTACCAAGACCACACACTATCCAACATGAAAGTACTTTTATAAAGAAGCTAATAAAAAGAATGAGCCCCCCCTAATACTCATTAATCTACATTACAAAATACTAAAGATGTGTAGCTAATTAAAAATAAGTCTTTCACCAGGACTGGGCTAGATTACTGTCCAACTACATTTACAGGATTTACGGTCCAATCCATGACTTGCTACATGGCCCCAGAGGCACTCTCTACCTTGACTTTCATATCATCCCCTGGACATTAAGCAAAGCAGACACAAGTAACTCTTAGCTTTCCATGATATTAGCTTGAATGGCTCTTTTATCGCATCACATGGGAGATTCTGAAAACCAAACTATTTCCAGAACAGGTTTAGGTTCAAGTTCTGGCATCAACTGACTAAGCTATTAACAAAATTATAGTTAAGTCAGCAATGGGTCACTGTGCTTTTGTAGATAACTCAGCATTTGGTCCTCAGTTTTTTGATCTGCTGATTTAGGTACTTTAGAGAATGTGGAACACACTTAAATCAACTAAAAATGGCCAAGTCATTAGAAGACATACAAAAATTTGAAAATATAGTTCCAGATGTCACCAAAATTTACACAAATGTCTTATTCAAATCTGTCCTCTTTCTTGTCCTTATGAGATACAATGCTATCTGAAAGAGTTCTTAGAAAAGGTACAGAAACAAAAATTAATTTGGAACTTATCACACCACAAGCCATATCACTATTTGATCTTCTAATATCATTACTCTAACGACAAGAACAAAAATGTTAGATGAGTAACATACATTGGGGGTGCCTGCCAGTAAGGTAACATAGAACATGTATTCAACACAACTTATGAGATAGAAGCTCCTTGGAAACTGTAGGTACTCACACAAAGGACAACTATTTACTGGACAATGTGCCCCCATATGTCTGAGGGCACTCACACCCACACAGCGTATTTTTAAATAATGTTCACATCTTGCTCATTTTCCCAGCTAGATATGTACGTGGTTTCTTTAGAACTCAACTTTCTTCCAGGAAAAATAAGTTATATATTTTCCCCTCAGACACACAAAAATTGAAGTTTAAAAAATAAAGGCAAGCCTTATCCAATAATGAGGAATTAGAAGCTAATTATAGCAACACAGATACTATATATGAGGTAAAAATTCATGTTTTCAAGACACCTTAATTACACAGTGACAGAAAGGCCACTAACACTGAGTCTCTTTCATGCAACTTTCTCATGAATATAATCCCGTGAGCAAGCCACCACTTCTGCATGTGAAGACAGTGAAGCTCAATAGGTAACCACCCTAGACTTTGAACTGCGCCATACCTGTCAATTTGGCTCTGCCCTTTAAGCATATTCTACACACCTGCATGGAAGGCACTGGATATTAAATTTTAAATTTTAGCTCAAAGGTGTAAATAACCTTTGATTATGAGGGAAATTATGAACATGAATACTGGAACAAAAATTGAGGTTCTCTAATAACAATATTCCATAATAAATTGGGCTTCCCTGATAGCTCAGATGGTAAAGATTCTGCCTGCAATGCAGGAGACCAGGTTTCAATCTCTAGGTCAGGAAGATCCCCTGGAGAAGGAAATGGCAACCCACTCCACTATTCTTGCCTGGAGAATTCCATGGACAGAGGAAACTGACAGGCTACAGTCCTTGACATCGCAAAGGGTCAGAAACCACTGAGTGACTAATACACACACAATAAAGACTTCATTCAATTATGCAATTGTTTTCTTCATTCCTCTATCTTTAAAAGTTTTTAAGTCTACTTTTAGGGTTCTTCAGTAATTTCTGAAAATGTATGAAATAAGTAGGAAAGAAATTTGACTGTCTAAATAATTTATATCACTATTACTGTAAATATTATCAAAAAGCAGAAAATACTTAAGAACTAGCAAAGAAATTAAAGACACGAAAAACCAAAACCACACATATACAAAGCTAACAGAAAACTGAAAGTTGAGCTTAGGAAGCATGCGCATAGAGTACAAACTAGATCACTGTTTTTGTATTACTTTTGAAATGAACTATAGTCTTAAGGGAGCTACAACTTTTTATAATCTCTCTGTCTTTCAAGGCCCAATATTGTTTCTCACGTTGTCAAATCTACTTCTGTCAATGCTAGATGGTCAAGACTGCGTATTTCCTGTAACAAATTATCGCTGGCCAATTCAAATTAAAGTATCTTAACTTTTGTGAACTCAAACAGGTCTTTAAAGAAATGTAAAAGCATGCAAGTTTTACCAACTTCAGAGTTATCATTTGATAAACTAAAAATGTTCCACATACAACTCTTAAGCACACATGTAATATTTTTAGGTTACAGGTATGTGTTCCATGTCTATAGAAAACACCTTTGGAGAGCATTTTAAAAAAAAGATTTAAATGCTTTAAAAACGACCACGTCACCTGAAGAAGCCCCGCTGTGGAGTCAAACATTTCCCACTTAATTGGACAAGTTACTTATACTCCTTGTAAATTTAAATTTGTCTGCAAAATAAATTTTTACTTCATTGAGAAATGCGTTAAGACACTAAATTGTAGGATGAACGGCAGGTCGAAAAACTGAGAATGGGTCCAATAAGTTATCTTTTTAAAGTTCAGAAGGCTGATTCCACACCAGGTCCAAGGTCTGTTGCTTGATTCGGGATAATTAACCGCAAACGGATCCCCATTTAAGTTAACTCCTCCCCTTGCAGTTGCAGGCGAAAAGGGTCACCAATGATAAATAACAAATAACACGCTCCGTAAGAAAGGTCGATTCCCTGTCCTAGCAGTCTGGGTCTGACCACAAAGGGCTGCTTTTGCCACAGCATTTAAACTCGGCGGAGGAGGGACCCAGGGTTGAGGGACGCCAGGCGGTTGCCCAGTCAACCAGCTCACACCCTTCGGGGACCCGGAAGTGACGCAGGGCCCGGAACCTACGCGGTACCGGGATCGGCGACGGTCCCCGAGGCTGACTGTGTCTCCGTCGTGATTTGATTGGGAGGGAAATGTCGAAAATTCACAGACAAACGTGTGCCGAATCCCAACGCTGACTGCGCCGAGGGCGAGCTAACGTCCTGCACCGCCGCCCGAGCCTTCCCGCGACCAGCCATTTCCCGGACGGGCGGGAGCGCGCGTGCCCGTGCCCCGCCCACACCCTACGTCACCTCTGCAAGCCCCGCCCACACGAGGGGGGGTTAGGGATCCTCCTCACCCCACACTCAGAGACACTCACATACACACACCCCTCGGCTCCCCCGCGGGGAGCCCCTCGCCTTTCAACCATTCGGCTGTAGCAGCCGGGAAAGGCTGCGGCCCGGAACTCTCCCTGGGGCGGGAGACGGGGGGAAGACTCGATTCCCGAGCCCGGAGCTCCGGAGCGCCGGGGGAGGGACCTCCCCGGAGGCCGCCTTCGCAGTCCGCCCTCGCCTCCTCCCCCCTAGCACGTTCCAGTGCATCTGCGCTCAGGGGGTGGGGGCCTGAGGCGGGCTGGGCTGAAGGAAGCACGGCCCTGCGGGCCTGCGGGAGTCCGGCCGCGGCCGGCCGCTCACTCCCCACGACAACTCCCCCCTCCACCGCCCGGCTGCACGCTCTCCGAGCCGGGGCGCCAAGGGGTCTGTGGCACCCGGCGGGCGAACACCCGGAACAAATGAGCTTGCTGCTTAAAAATGGCTGATTTCGTCTTCACAGCGGCTGCAGTCGCTGGGTCTGCAGCGGGGGCTGACGAGCGGCCACCGCTCCCTTCCACCCTCAAGACCCCTCCGAGAAGTCCGCAGCGGGGGAAGGGGGAGGGCCGCGAACCCCACCTGCGGGGGCCCGCTACCCCAGGTCCCACACACCAGACCCCACACACACACTATGTACACTCGGGGTGAGCTGGAAAAGTGGCACTTTCCCTGGGGCAGGCTCCGAGCGACCGTGCCCGGGCCCCGAGTCGGGGGGGAGGACCCGTGGCCCCTACCTTGATATTTGTTGTCCAGCTCCCGCAGCACGGACACGTTCCTCTGCATGTCGTGGGGCAGCGACTCCACACACTCGAGGTAGTCCTGCACGTAGCAGGTGAGGAGCCGGCTCCGCTCGCCGGTCAGGAGCGCGGCCGACGAGTAGAGTTGTTGCTGCTGCTGCTGCTGCTGCTGCCCTAACATCCTGCCGCTGCTGCCGCCGCCGCCGCCGCCGCCGCCTCCGCATCCAGCAGCCACACATGCAACAGCCACGGCCGCCGCGGCTTCTCGGCTCGGCAGCCCGGCGCCGCGGGGACACCGGCCGCCGCTCGGGAGGGCACTGCCGAGTCCCCCGATCTCCGCTCCCTCCCCCCTCAAAAGAAGCCCTCACTCCCCGCCCCCGCCNTTCATGCGTTGGAGAAGGAAATGGCAACCCACTCCAGTGTTCTTGCCTGGAGAATCTCAGGGACGGGGGAGCCTGGTGGGCTGCCATCTCTGGGGTCATACAGAATCAGACACAACTGAAGCAATTTAGCAGCAGCAGCAGTGACTGAAAAGTAGATTCTAAAGAAGTGACTTACAGCTTTGGCCATGCTCATAGAGAAAGGTACACTTGCTGTCTTAGTCCATTTGAGTTGCTGTAACAAATTACCACAGAGTAGGTGCCTTGTGAATAACAAACATTTGTTTCTCCCAGCTGCAGAGGCTGGGACATGAAAGTTCCAATTTGGTCTGTGAGGGCCCGCTTCTGGCTTACAGACTTCTCATTGTATCCTCACATGTCAAGCCTCTTTATAAGGGCACTAATCTCACTTATGAGAACTCTACTCTCATGACGTAATCACCTCCTAAAGGTCCTTATACTGTTGCCTTGAGAGTTAGATGACTAAAAGGAAGACAGTAAACTTCATTCACTCATAATCCCATCATTAATTCAGTGTTAACATTTGGAGTAATAGTAGAAATTCTCTTTCCCATAGGAATGTGAAAGTTAGTCTTTTTAACTAAAAATTTATTTCTCAAAAAATTAAAAAACAAGCCAGTAGCCCCACTTCTTGATATACACCCAAATTAAAAGAATCTCGGATTTTTGTACACCCATGTTCATAGATGTATTAGTCAAAATTATCACAAGGTGGAAGCAATTCATGCGCCTGTCAGGTTATGAAATATGATATAAACATATAATGATACATTATCCAACCTCAAAAAGAGAAGAAATTCTGACACATGCCCATCAATGAACCTTGAGGACATTATGCTAAGTGAAATTAAATAGCCTCAAAAAGGCAAATACTGTGTAATTCCACTTATATGATGTATCTTGAGTAGTGAAATTCATAGAGATAGAAAATAGAATGATTGTTACTGGGGCTGAGAGAAGGAAAGAATGGAGAAATACTGAATGGTTATGGAATTTTAGTTTTATAAAATGAAAAGAATTTTGGGTAATGGTTGTACAGTGTAAGTATACCTAACATTACTGAACTGTACATTTAAAATGGTTAAGCTGATAAATATTATGTTGTATCTATTTTACCACAAGTGAAAACACGCAAGCATTTTAATGAAACAGGGATAAACTATATCAATGTATATTCAGTCACCAGTTTTCTAAAGTAAGAACAAGGTCTGTCTTTACTGGGTGGGACAATTTAATTGGGTTTTATATTACTTTTCTTGCTTAAAATCTTTCTGTAGTTCACCAAATGAAAATCACAGGTGGTGAATTGTGAGTATAGTTTTAGCAGGAAAAATAAAGTACAAAGTTATGGTAAACTCAAATATTTTTGGAGCAGTTGTGTGTCTTCCTTTAGATTTTCATGGATTTGACCCATCACTCCCATCTTTTGCAGTTGTCTAGCTACTGCAAATCATTGGATGATAATTTAGGGGCAGCTTCCTCACACATTCAACCTCCTCACACATTGAACACAATTTCATATAAATAACTAGCTTTCTTTTTGCGTTTTCATTTTGTCAGTTTATAGATTTCATTTAATTATGTAATTACAGCAAAAAGTAACGATTGTAATAAAAGTTTCCGTTCAGTTCAGTCGCTCAGTCGTGTCCGACTCTTTGCAACCCCATAAACCTCAGCACGCCAGGCCTCCCTGTCCATCACCAACTCCCGGAGTCAATTCAACCCAAACCCATATCCATTGAGTGGGTGATGCCATCCAATCATTTCATCCTCTGTTGTCCCCTTCTCCTCCTGCCCTCAATCCTTCCCAGCGTCAGGGTCTTTTCATATGAGTCAGCTCTTTGCATGAGGTGGCCAAAGTATTGGAGTTTCAGCTTTAGCATCAGTCCTTCCAATGAACACCCAGGACTGATCTCCTTTAGGATGGACTGGTTGGATCTCCTTGCAAGCCAAGGGACTCTCGAGTCTTCTCTAACATCACAATTCAAAAGCATCAATTCTTCAGCACTCAGCACTCAGTCCAACTCTCACATCCATACATGACCACTTTTAAAACCATAGCCTTGACTAGAAGGACCTTTGCTAACAAAGTAATGTCTCTGCTTTTTAATATGCTGTCTAGGTTGGTCCTAACTTTCCTTTCAAGGAATACACGTTTTTTAATTTCATGGCTGCAGTCACCATCTGCAGTGATTTTGGAGCCCCCAAAAATAAAGTCGGCCACTGTTGCCACTCTTTCCCCATCTATTTGCCATGAAGTGATGGGACTGGATGCCATGATCTTAGTTTTCTGAATGTTGAGCTTTAAGCCAACTTTTTCACTCTCCTCTTTCACTTTCATCAAGAGGCTTTTTAGTTCCTCTTCACTTTCTGCCATAAGGGTGGTATCATCTGCATATCTGAATTTATTGATATTTCTCCCAGCAGTCCTGATCCCAGCTTGTGCTTCCTCCAGCCCAACATTTCTCCTGATGTACTCTGCGTATAAGTTAAATAAGCAGGGTGACAATGTACAGCGTTGACGTACTCCTTTTCCTATTTGGAACCAGTCTGTTGTTCCATGTCCAGTTCTAACTGTTGCTTCCTGACCTGCATATAGGTTTCTCAGGAGGCAGGTCAGGTGGTCTGGTATTCCCATCTCTTNTGCTTCCTCCAGCCCAACATTTCTCCTGATGTACTCTGCGTATAAGTTAAATAAGCAGGGTGACAATGTACAGCGTTGACGTACTCCTTTTCCTATTTGGAACCAGTCTGTTGTTCCATGTCCAGTTCTAACTGTTGCTTCCTGACCTGCATATAGGTTTCTCAGGAGGCAGGTCAGGTGGTCTGGTATTCCCATCTCTTTCAGAATTTTCCACAGTTTGTTGTGATTCACACAAACAAAGGCTTTGGCACAGTCAGTAAAGCAAAAATAGATGTTTTTCTGG
Source organism: Neotragus pygmaeus (assembly GCA_006410875.1). NCBI lineage: Eukaryota > Metazoa > Chordata > Mammalia > Artiodactyla > Bovidae > Neotragus > Neotragus pygmaeus. The sequence continues at coordinate 804,640 of SJYV01030422.1, forward strand.
AGCTGTCTTGCTTTTTTCGATGATCCAGCATTTGTTGGCAATTTGATCTCTGGTTCTTCTGCCTTTTCTAAAACCACCTTGAACATCTGGAAGTTCACGGTTAATGTATTGCTGAAGCCTGGCTTGAAGAATTTTGGAGAGGACTAAAACTAGCTCTTGGTAAGCATATAATTCAATTGATGAGAGTAGAAACGTGAGGGTATTAAGAGAATAGCCTGTCAACTGTGACATTCAGTATGCTGTAGAGATCAATCACTATGTTTTCTAGAGAGAGTATAAGGGCATTGATTAATCTGGAGAGTTTATTTATCCAGTTTATTTCTTCTAGTCTTTTTCCTTGGCATACTTTTTCAGAGAGGAGAATTTAGTTAATTCAGTCTTATATTGGGTTTTTTCACTTAATAGTTTATGGTAAGCACTTACCATAAATATGATTTTGAAGGATTCTCTGATAATATACTATGTAGTATATCGTGTGATATAACTTTCTCCACTTCTCACCTGTTTGGAGCCGTTTAAATTCTTAATAACAGTTTTGTATTGAACTTGTTTTATTTTTAAAATTTTGTCCTAACTTGGTTATTTCCCTAGCATAAAATTTAAATATTAAGAAATTGCTTCTTCCAAAAGTATGAGTGTTTTCAATGATTTTCAGATACACATGTTGTTGATACATCTGATTCACATTCGATTGTTCATCCTTTTCTCCGCAAACCCAGATATTAGAGAGAACCCAGTGCCTGAGATATATGTATTGAGTCCTCAGTGGATGTTTGTTGAATATAGACAATGCTCTTTTTTATTAGACCCTAGCATTTTGTCTTTGTTTTAAATAGGCAAAGCCACTTCCGTTCAGGTCAGTTCAGTCGCTCAGTTGTGTCCAACTCTTTGCAACCCNGATCTTGGAGCCCCCCAAAATAAAGTCTGACACTGTTTCCACTGTTTCTCCATCTATTTCCCATGGAGTGATGGGACCGGATGCCATGATCTTCATTTTCTGAATCCAAATATACCATTCACCTAGCTCGAACATTTATCAATATATGGCCCATAATATTTCACTTCCTTATACTTTATGCATTATTATGATTTTTCTCCATAAATGCTTTAAATATGAACAGATAATCTACAACATCATTATCGCATCCAAAAGTTATCTATCATTTAATATCCAGACAATTGAAATTTCCCTATTGTCTAATTGATGCCTTTTCACACTTAGTTTGTTTGACAAGTGTATTTGGTTAGTGAGGCCTTTTCTAAACCACTGCTGCTGCTGCTGCTGCTGCTGCTGCTGCTGCTACTGCTACTGCTGCTGCTAAGTCGCTTCTAAACCACTAAGAGGTAGTTAATTCCCTATTTAATTCAGTGAAGCAGATAACAGTGTTTTTCTAAGGAAGATGTTTGCATTGTTGGAAAGCATTATGTAAAATACAGTGAAATTCAAGGAAATCAATTTTAAACAAAATCCTCATTGAAAGGTTACTTACTAATTGATAGCCCCCTGTAGAAATGTAATTTTATCTATTGCAAATAAATCTTCTAAAAATCTAGGCATTTGTTTTAGAGTATAATTTGTCCTAGAATTCCAAATGAAGCATTTTAAATTATACTGAAAAAATCCTAAAACTTGAAATCAGTTCGTTAGTACAATAGGCAACAACAATAACCGCAAATACTAATCTACATCTCCAGTGAGCTCAATTTTAAAGCATTTTTGATTGCTTTATTATATAAGTAGTATACCTTAATTGTGGGGCTTCCCAGGTGGCTCAGTGGTAAAGAATCCACCTGCCAATGCAGGAGATACAGGAGATGGAGTTTCAATCCTTGAGTCAGGAAGATCCCCTGGAGGAGGAAATGGCAACCCAGCTCCAGTATGCTTACCTGGAGAATCCCATGGACAGAGGAGTCTGGCAGGCTACTGTCCATGGGGTCGCAAAGAGTCAGACACCACAGAGCTCAAGAGCACGCCTTAATTGTAGGAAAACAGAGCAAAAAAGAAGACATATAAAATCACTAAGAACTGGAAATAAGTCTTCTTGGTTTCTAAGTAGACCCCCAAGATGATTCCATTTTAGTTTTTTGCTTTAAGGAAACACTTTGTCTAGGACTCAAGGACGAAGTTAAGAAAATACCAGATTCTCAGGATGGAATATTGCTAATGTTAATATTGGTATCCTGTACGTTTAGTTTATGAGGTAGACAGCACAGATTGGTGTACACAATCAATCCTACTATGGGTTATAGTGCTGTGCAGCAATTAGAATGACCACTAACAGCAAGAGACAATCCTAAAACCTTTTAACGGAGCTGCTCTGAATAACTTGGTCTATTGTCATAGAAAATTCAGTATGATAAAATGTCATTCCCATAACTAAGAAGAAAAGCAAGCATGTATTATCCACTTTGGTTATCCCAGAGAGAAAAATAAAACATATGGTATACTTTGCATATTGCTGACCAAAAAAACATTCAATATTCCCTGGATGGTTACCATAGTTACACAAGCCGTTTATAACACCAAGAGGGGGAACTAGGTCACAGTATTGAAGGAGTTTGAATTATGCAATTATGTTTCCTAAAAACAGAGGAAAGGGTTTAAAATTTAGGGAAGAGAGATTTATACTTATGTTCAAAATTTTAACTCTGGCCTAATTTTGCTGGGGAAACTTAGTAAATCTGCCCCAAATTAAATGGTTGATAGTGCAGGTGTAAATCATTTAATCTGTACAAATAATGAAATAGCTTGATCCATAAGTGATAAAAGAGATGCCAGCACATTCTGTCCTTGTCCATACCCCTTTATCTCAGTGAATGGTACTGTACCTTAAAATGTTTTTGCAGATAAGCAATAAACCCAACAATAGCCTAGAATCGTAGAGTAGCCAAAACCTGTAAACTGAAGTTTTGATCTCTTACTTTTGCAAGTTTGAGATTAAAGCTTGGGGCAGTGCTTGACATACGCTACGCTTAATTTATTGTAGAGATGTTCCTATTAATTTCATCAAATGGACAAAGAAGTGTGGTAAAGAGGTAATGTATTGAAAGCCATGGTGGCATAGGCTTAGCCCTCTAAATTATGTGGGGTTTTTTTCTTTTTTACTAAGTACGTCAAAAAAGATGATTTTATTCAAGAACTGTGCCTGTTGTCTCAGAGCCCTGCACGGTGCTGAGTAAATATAGGTTGATTGAAGGAAAAACAAAAAAAATTGCTCTGGAGGTTGCACAATTTCAGATGGTCATTTTTAATCTGATCACTATAGACTTGTATAAGTAAAAGTCATTCAGTCATGTCTGACTCTTTGCGACCCCATGGGCTACAGCCTGCCAGGCTCCTCTGTCCATGGAATTTTCCAGGTAAGAATACTGGAGTGGGATGCCATTTCCTTCTCCCTAGACTTGTATAGTTAACACTAATCTTAGATCAGTGATGTCCCCCAAAGGAAGCGAGGACAGGCAACAGGCACCCTCGCCCAGTGCTGAGTGAGCCACTGCTGATGTTAGTTCATCATAACCCTTGTGCTGTTGCAGTAAAGGGCACCCCTTCCAGGGCCTGAGAGTGGGCTATGTCTAACACTGGGAGATGAATTGTCCAAGGAGACACTTGCTGACAAAGCAAGAGGATTTATTGGAAAGGGGGGCCCGAGTGGAGAGCAAAGGGGTAAGGGGACCCAGGAGAACAGCTCTGCTATGTGCATGGCCCGAAGTCTTGGATCTTGTAGTGATGGGATTAGCTTGCTGGTTGTCTCTGGCCAATCATTCTGACTTTGGGTCCTCCCTGGGTGTGTGTGCATTGCTCAGCCAAGATGGATTCCAGCAAGGAGGATTCTGGGAGGTTGGTAGGACAGGGACTGGCTTCTCTTCTCTGCTCTAGACCTTTTCTGAATTCTTTGGATTGGTGGTAGCTTGTTAGTTATGCGTTCCTTTCTAGGACCTCCTGTTTAAGATAACTCAGGCAAATGGCTACTATCTGACCTGGCCAGGGCAGGCAGTTTCAGTCAGTGGTTCCGCTGACAATGTCTGTAGGGAAAGATGGTGAAGAGGTTGAGAATCCCTGTTAAAGATCAACTCTAGACCAACTTCTTTTTACAGGTGATAATATGGGGATCATGGGCTTCCCTTGTGGCTCAGCTGGTAAAGAATCTACCTGCAGTGCAAGAGACCTGGGTTTGATCCCTGGGTTGGGAATATTCCCTGGAGAAGGGAAAGGCTGCCCACTCCAATATTCTGGCCTGAAGAATTCCATGGGCTAGTCCATGGGGTCATGCAGAGTCAGACACCACTGAGCAATTTTCCCTTCACTTCACTTCAATATGGGGACCCAGATAAGTTAAGTAACTTGCCCAAGGTCACACTGCAATACATGAAATAACTATATACCTAAAAATTTAAGAGTAAAACAAATATTAGTTAATCTTGGCTCATAATCATTGGAAAGGAGAACAGTACCCATGGGGGTAAAAAAATTAAGAACTTGGGATATTATAAAATTACTGTTTCTGAGAAGTCTTGCAGCAAATTTGACAAAATCACCTCTAAAGGAAAATTAGAATTTCCTGAATGGTAATTATCCAAATAATCACAATCAAAATTATGAGAAATCCTCCTATATTCCTTTAGACTGTTATTTTCAAGGGCAAATGCCTCATGCCTTCAGCTCTGGTTAAAATAAAAATGGTCTTTTAAAAATAAAACTCATGCTACTGGCTGAGTTTCCTAGTGGCTCAGATGGTAAAGTATGATGCAGGAGACCCGGGTTCAATACCTGGGTCAGGAAGATCCCTTGGAGAAGGAAATGGCAACCCACTCCAGTACTCTTGCCTGGAAAAGTCCATGGACGGAGGAGCCTGGTAGGCTCCATTCCATGGGGTCACGAAGAGCTGGAAACACCTGAACGACTTCACTTTCTGCTAAATCTTTTGTTCCTTGTAATGATTCTAATTGATTACTTAATGAGGCTTTATTGGAGCTATTGTTTCATTAATTGCTCTTGGCATGGTTAATTTAATCCAGCACTTCAGTGAATATTGATTTAGCCTCTGAGGATAACAGATTTTTAAAAATTGCTTATCTAATTTATTTCCATAAATTGGGGTTCTCTGGATTCTTTAATCTATGGAAACCAGTGTATCTCGATTTACTCAGTATATATGTTTCTGGAAAATTATAACCTTATTTTGCTACAAGTGTTTTTAAATGGGCTAGTTCTATAAAATAAAAGAGCCATATTTTGGAAATATTTATTTAACAAATAATTTATCTCATTTTCTTTTGTCTTCTAGACTGCCCTCAGTTTTTCCATTCTGCTGGAGAAAACACAAGATTGTGCTCTTCATTGCTGCTGCTGCTGCTGCTAAGTCGCTTCAGTCGTGTCCGACTCTGTGCGACCCCATAGACGGCAGCCCACCAGGCTCCCCCATCCTTGGGATTCTCTAGGCAAGAATACTGGAGTGGGTTGCCATTTCCTTCTCCAGTGCATGAAAGTGAAAAGTCAAAGTGAAGTCGCTCAGTCGTGTCTGACTCTTCGCGACCCCATGGACTGCAGCCTACCAGGCTCCTCCATCCATGGGATTTTCCAGGCAAGAGTACTGGAGTGGGGTGCCATTGCCTTCTCCAACTAATTCACTAGTTTAGTATGCAATAAAATAACAGAGGCTTTGAATAAGTTAAACTGGCAAGTAACAACTAATTAGTGTTCTTCAGTGATCACTGTTCTACATAGGCAGGATAATTAATTCACGGATAGTCTTTCTCGTCTATCTTCAACTATTCTTACACTATGTAATCAATTAGGGACATCTTTTTATAGATATATGAAGAGAACACAGGTAACTTTACGTAAGTTGAGTTTGTTAAATCTATTTGTTATGACAAGGGATTTCTGACACAAAAATTGCTCACTGCACACTGAACCCCGGAGAAGTGATGAAACAAGACAGCTGATGTTAGGAGGTATATGGGAGTGGGGTAGGGTGAGAAGTCATGGATAAATTAAAAACTGGCAAGTATCTGCTGAAGCAGAGCCACTTTTTAGGGGGCATAAGAAAAACTGATAAGTCACCATTTTGGTCTCCTTGGAGAAATCCATTTGTTGTTAAGAACTTAAGACCATTTACTACCATTCATGCTGCAAAATGCAGTAGTCACACTATTTCCAAAAGGATCCTAAAAACTGTAGTGCAAAAGAAATCTAAGAAAATAAATAATTACAAAACCATCAACATTTTTCAAAGAAATATGCTCAAAACAGTGACTTTTACAAAAAATGTGAATTTGCTTTAAATGAAAAAAGAATTCTCTCTCTGAAAGATCAAAGACTCATTTCACAGATAACTTATACTGCATTAATGACTTGATTAACAGTGTACAAATAAAGGTCGTGGACTTTTTAAATTAGGTCTGAGCGATCAATATAAATACTGATGGGGGAGTGTTTTGTATCCCAAACTCCAATACCTACCTGCAACTGATGTGTGGCATCTTTTGCATGTTCTAACTCTGTTGTACATTCCAGATCCTTTAGAAATATACCCTGTGGTCATGGAAATGACATCATCAGGGAGGCAACCTTGAAGAAATGCCTGAAGTGAGAGTAGAAATATTTTTTCCTGTTATCTGCTGAAAGTAAATACTAAATTAGATTAAAAGAACAAAAATATAAAAAATATGGGGGGAAATTTGTGTGGAAACTATTAGAGGCTGAAAAACTTTCTGTTACAGGGAAAACAGAAGAATCAGAGAAAGGAATAATTATTTGAGCCACTCATGGTGGTGGGTATAACATGAGAATTAAGATTTAGGAATCATGACATTTACATTATATCTATAGGAAATATTCATAACACTTTTATGTATAACAAAAAATGCAGTTGTAATTCAGGGTTAGACTAATAGCCTATCTAATGTAATCTTTGAAAAGTGGCATGTTGATGGAAAAATATTTCAAAAGAGCCTACTGACTTCCTTACATGATGTTAGCTTTATTATTTTTTTAAATTTATCTTACTGAAGTATAGCTGATTTATAATGCTATATTTCTGTTCTACAGAAAAGTGATTCAATTATACATATATACTCTTTTTCATATTGTTTTCGATTATGGTTTATTAAAGAATACTGAATATAGTTCCCTGATGTTAGCTTTAGAATTATTACTATTTACTATTCACATAAAGTATCTCTGGAAGAATAGTCCAATTTTATCTATAATAATAGTTGCCTTGGCTTTAGAGCCTGGGGATCTGGAGTTGGAGGGAGAACTGTTTTCACAAATATTATTTTGCACATTTGATTTTTAAAATATATTTATTGATTTAACAAAATATAAACTTTATTTTTAATATAAAAGAAGCAAAAAGGTTTCCATGCATCCTACAATAACAAAATGTATATGTATACTACTCACTGGGAAAGGAGCACATAGGGTTTAGCTTCAGTTCACTTTTAATGAGAATTTTTCTGCTACTATTGCTGATAATGTCTGTACTTTGCATACCAGCATTCTAATTGTGGACATATTGTTATACAAAGTTAAAATTAAGAAATACCACAATTAGTAAGTTTGAAGATTTGAAGATGTCACCCTTTAGAAACTGATCTAGACAGTTTTCACTCAGAAGTACATTTTTTGTGTGAAGTTTTTTTTTTAGAAGTTTAGGAGAAGTTCTATTAGCTTTTTCCTCATTCAGTATAACCCTCAACTTGTTAAGAGCTTTCTTAATTTTTGTGCAATCTTACTTGAATACCTTAGGTTATCATTGTTATGAGTTAAATGTTGGAAAGTTCATATTCAGGCTGATGTTCTGTGTTCATGCCATGTATAAATTGTGCCTAAAACCACAGAAGGGACCTATGAACTGTGTCTACCGCAGAAGGAGTCTGTCCCTGCTGTCCCTTACTGAGCTGTGGTCTTTACATGATTGAAATTTAAGCAGAAGTAGCTAATTAAGAGGACTCTGAATATAGCAGCTGAAAAAGGAAAAAGATTGGGAGAAGAGTCCAGATGTCATAAAACAAAGAGAGGATGAGGTACAGGAAGCAGTTATTATTATTTTTCAAAGGGTTCCAAGAAATAGATTCCATCCCACTGGGCATATTTTTCAGTTTAGAATAGGTATCAATTAATTTTTAAATAAAATTGATATTATATGTGTTACATATATAACACACAGGAAAACAACTGAATATAGTGACTTGAGTGGTTATAATACCTCATGTAAGGGATCTTTTTCAGAAACTATTCTCCAGTGTGTGATGTGTTGCTTTCTAGAAAGAATGGGGCTGACAGCGCTTCTGTAATGAATAATGACCTGGGGAGAGAAAGATGGAGAAGCCAGGAAGGAGCAATTAACAAGGAAGTGAGGTTATATGAAATGAAGGAGCGAGATACAGAAAACTTCCAGGAGGTAATATCAATTGGGCTTAGCAGGCTTCCCTGGTGACTCAGATGGTAAAGAATCTGCCTGCAATGCAGGCGACCCCAGGTTTGATCCCTAGGTTGGGAAGATGCCCTGGAGAAGGGCATGGCTACCCACTCCGGTATTCTTGCCTGGGAAATCCCATAGACAGAGGAGCCTGTAGGGCTACAGATCATGGGGTTGCAAAGAGTAGACACGACTGAGCACGTATGCTTCTTCCAAACAGCATTAACTGTTGTTTCCTAAATGTAGCCTACTTGTTTGTAAAGAACAGACCACTGTAGAAACTGGAGTCTGGGAACATGTTGGGAAGGGTAGATAGAGAGACTAGAGGAAATGATTTAGATGTGCAGTGGACTTAAAAAATTAAAAACATTTTCCCACATGCCAGGACTTAGCTAGCTTCGTATTACTTCTATCAGTAAGCCGGGAGTTGGTAATAACGGATAGCAAGGACGTACAGACCCTTGGGAGGAAAAGTTTCTGCAGCAGTTCTGGTTGCTTACTTCTTGCATGTCTCCAAGGAAACCATGACTGACCTGGCAGGCCCTGGGAATTTGGCCTGTGGAATGTTTTTTATGTTAGTGACGATTTTGTGGCGAGCGCCCAGAGAAATGGAACACACCATCCTGGCTTGTCAGGTTCCTTTGCACAACACGGTCACCTGGTTTCATGGTTGGGGACCTGAGTCTCAGTTGCTGTAGCTGATTGTCCTGCATAATGTGTGTACTTTAACAGCTCCTCATAAAAATCTTGGACCCTGAGACTCAGATGGGCTTCCACAGGTAGCGGTACTTAACATATGTCTGTAGTTTGCTGCTAGAGAGAGAGAGAGATTGGATTCTTTGCAGCTTCAGACCAAGGACATTGGAAGCGTGTAGTAACCTCTCTGGACTTCGCAGCACATCTTTTTCAGTTACTTTGCTCTCTGCCCTTTGCCATAAGAAGTCTTAGCCGTGTTCATAACCTGCCATTGACTCTTGTGAGTGGTTCTGGGCTCACCAAAGACAACAGCCACATCCAGAGTTCTGAAGAAATTTAAAACCCAATTTGTCCATTCAAGTCTTGATAGGGTTCACTGAAAAAAGAATAATTGACATATGCAAGTATGTGCTGTGTATGGATTTGAACAGAATCAAATCTTTGATCCATGTCCAGGAGACATTTGTAGTCTTGTAGGGATACAGAAGAATGAATATAGAGTGTTAGGGAAATGCTTTTAAGTATAAATAAAATCAAATTAGGAATAAATGTAGAAGCAAGGCAGATTAAGAGAAAATTGGTAGAAGTCAATCATGGTTTATGGAAGATGGTGCATATTCAAGAAGAAATATGGGACTATGTTGTCAAATAATGGCTTTTTCCCCTTCATATCTATTATAGCAGTATGTAAAAAATATGAAATAAAACACATTTTTTTCTTGGATTTTATCTGATGAGTGCTGAGTCCAACTGAACTTGGAATTATTTGTGTGGAATCAAAATTTGCACTAAATCAAAATGTACATATCTTATGGGATGATACTTTTTGAGCCCTACATTTATTAATTACAGCTATGAGTTAATATGCTTTACTATTATCATTCTATTGTATCTGGTCATTTCTTCAGCTATTTCGTTAAACTGCTTACAGCCAAAGATTAAGAATGAACTTCAAAGTTCTGCTTCTGGTATTAACCAGAGATCTCCCATCAAATCACTCTTCTGCAAATAACAACTATAAATTCTGGTTAAGATATTTTTAAAATACCAAGAGGCACTGGAGAGCAAGCAAAAGAAGGCAAATTCTGGAGGGAAGTCAATACTTAGAAGAATGAAGTGGCACTCAGAAGTTTCCTATTTTTATGTCTTTTAGCCTGCAGCACTCAGTTCTGTAGGATGATGTAAACTTGGAAACTTGCAGATGTACTGGCTTGAAGAGCCAGAGAGTGGATTCTGGCACAACCACAGTGTGATACAGGGCCTAGAGTTAATATCGTGTGCTGCTCTGACATTGGGTAGAATCAGGAAGGCTATGAATGGCCTAACACCAAGTTCCCTTCCCCACTCTGCTCCCATGGTCCTAAAAGGTCCTCTCGCCAAACAACCCTTCTTGTTTTGAGGACCAGGTGCATCCCTGCAAGCCCTGAATGGTGTCTGGTGTCCTCCCCCAGGCCCTGAGTCTGTGTGACTGACTGTAAACTGCCATCAGTCTCATGACTAGTGCCTGGTGTCACGTGTCAGGCCATTGCCACAACCCTAGGTTGGGAATCCTTGCCTCACCAAAGAGATGAAGAAGAGGCAATTAAAACAACAAAAAATGGAAAGAGGAGGAGGAATCCCAGAAAGAGGAGAGCCACAGAGAGGGAGCCTTAAAGTCTGTGTAGACACTGCCCAGGTCTCTAGCTAACTCCTAAACTACCCAAGTGCAAGGTGGACTCCAGGCAGCCCAGATAAACCCAAGAACACTGCGCTGACTTGAGTTCAGTCAAGTCCACTGGATACGAAGACAGAAAGACATCGCTGTTCTTTAGAGAACATAACAGAAGTGAGATCTCTAAAGTACATCATTCTCTATGTCCAGGATAGTATCTAAAACTACTAGACATACAGAGAAGTAGACAAATGTACCCTCTAAACCTAATTCAATGGTGAATTAGCCCTGCAATGAATCCGTTGTTGGAGTTCAGCACAAGGATTTCGAAGTAGCTGATACAACTATGCTCAGGACTTAAAGCACACTTGTAATGACTGAAAATACGGAAAATCTCAGAACAGTAAAGAAATTTTAAAATAACTGAACGGTAATTATAGTACTGAAAAGTATAACGTCTAAAATAAAATTTACACTGCATCGCCTTAAGAACAGAAGGAGGTGTTTGCGAATTTGATGACAGATCAATAGAAATTATTCACTCTGAAGGTCTGAGGAAAATTGCTGTAAAATGAAATAATGAGCAGTACCTCAGGGACCTATTATATAAGATAATAACAAAAGATCTAACATGTAGGGTTCTAGAAGGAAAAGAGAATGAGGCATGCAATTTTTAGTGTTCTGTTTTATCCGAAGTGCTACAACACTAACTTTAAAAACACTGGCTAGTTAGGACTTGCCCAGAGGTCCAGTGGTTAAGAGTTTGCCATGGGATGCAGGGGATACAGGTTTGATCCCTGGTCTGGGAACTAAGACCCAACACAGCTAAATAAATAAGGAAATATTTTTTAGGAAACACTGAAAAGTTAAGGGTGTGTATTGTAAACCCTAGGACAACCACTCACACACACACACACACACACACACACACACAATCCTAAAAGTTTTGCTAAAATTAATTAACATGGGATTCAAAAAATTGTTCAAGAAGTAATGAGTTTATTCTAAAGAGAAAATAGGAGCTTCCCATAGCCTACTCTCATTCTATCTTTACATTATCCAGAATGTTTATATATATATATTCTACCTCCTACTGTGCTTGAGAGTGACTGACCCAGAAATAGAGTTTTCTGTATTATAGCACATTTCCTTTTGAGTCATGTGTAAATTCTGTTCTTAAAAATCCATTTAAAAAAAGTATTAAAGGAGTTGCTACTTTACATCAAAAGGGTAATTTTAGTGAATCCTTAGGTTTTTGTTTATAACATTTCATGTTTCACAAAGTATTTTCATGCTTATTCTTCACACTGACCCTGAAGCAGACAGCATTTCACAGATGAAGGAACTGGCTTGAATAGATTAAGTATCTAGGCTAGATTCTAGCCCCAAGTAAAATAGCTCCTGAATGGTGGAGTCAGGTATTCTGGTTTCTAATAAAAAATTTTCCATTGTCCTGATATAAATGAAAAGAATCTTTTAATAATACAAATTCTCATTTTGTTTGTTGTATAAATTTAGATTTTTAGAGAAGAGTCTTTTTCTTAAAGTGACAATTGTTTGCTTAACTGTTGCAATGTATTTAGCATTTTTACAAGTTATGAGAAATGTTTAGTATTCTCCATTATTGGGTAATAGTAACTGCTGCCAGCCTTGCCACCACAAACAACACGACAGTGAGTACTTAATAAAGTTACCCTGTGAACCATTTAAAATTTTCTCTAGGGTATATCTAGGAATGAAATTACTAGGTAATAGCATGTGGACTTTATCACTTTCATGTAATACTTCCAAATTGATCTTGGAAAGGGCTTCACCAGCTAACATTCAGTTAATACCAGTTAACAACATTTGGGGTGTTTCTTCTGTACATCCTCACCATCATTTGGTTCTATCCAGCTTCCTAATCTTGGTCAATTTACTGGGTAAAAACAAACACATAATTGTTTCACTTTGGATTTAATTACTGGTGAGGTTGAGAATCTCTTTATAAAAATTTTTTGACCATTTTCCTGTAGGGTTTCCTGTTTTTTCGTACTGGTTTGCATAATTTCTCTGTAGCTATTTTTCCCCTTATTGATTTTAAATACTATAAATATCTCTTACCAGTCTGTTAGCTATGTGTTAACATTGCCAGTATGTTTTCTTTGAACAAAACTACTTAATTTTGGTGTATTCATGATTCTTTCCTCTTTTTAATATTTTCTAATCTTTTACACCTTTAATCCAACTGGGATTTATTTTTGTATATGGTATATGGTAGAGACAAAGTTTTGTTTTTTTCTTCTGTGAAGCAAACCATTTTTCCATGATCCATTAAATAATCCTTCTCTTCTCCTATGACTTGACTCCTCATGCACATTCCTATTATGCTTCCTTGTTCGTTTTGTCTGTCCCTTACCCGAAGTACAGTTTTTAAGTTTTGTTGGCTCAATACCACGTCTTAATGTTTGATAGATGAATCCCTCCTCTTTCTCAAATTAGGGAGTTTGTGGAGGTTTATTTATTTGTAGATATTTGGACATTCATTTGTCAAACTCCCATAAAAAAATCTTGCTAGAATTTTATTGAAATTGCAGTATATTCATCGATAATTGTGGGAGGGCTAAACAGTTTTACAACGATAAGTCATCCCAACCAAGAACATAAGTGTCCGTTTAAGCAGAATTTCTTATCTTTCATTTATGATTTTTTAAATTTATTCAAATATCTGTAAAAAATACATGCAGATGATAAATCCAAACAGTAAAAAGGAGTATACGGTGTAAGTATGTAACAGTCTCACACCTGTCTCCCCACCCCTCTTCCCAGAGAAAGCCAGTTTCTTACCAATCTTCCCAGAGATTTTCTATGCATATATATGTTAGGATATAAAATTTTAGCTGAGGGAAGAATTCTTTACGTGTTTTATTCTAAACAGACCACCTTGCAAAAATTTCAGAGTGAATACATGAGTCTTGACCCCTTATCCACATTAAAGATTAAAAACAAGTTAGGAGAGAAGCTATGTGAACATTACTTTAAACTTAGCTGTTCTGTGGAGTCATTCAGAAAGTCAAGAGTGATTTCAGTGAGAACTGTCAAGAAGGTCTAATAGGTTTGCTTATAAATCCAGGAGACACAGTCCATTAACTGACTCACCTAGAAAATCTTAAAAACGAAGAGATGAGTAGCTCCTGTGAAGGTAGGGATGAAAGAAGCTTTGCTGACACTTTGGGATCAGCTTGGTATCCTTGGCATTTGGCCTGAAGTTGCTCACATATTTCCTGCAAATCAGATGAGGGGCAGAGAGCCTATAACTGTTGAAAATTCTGACCTCGAGGAACCATGGAACTCCAAAAAGAAAAATGTCCCTGTGAATGGACCACGGAAAATGCTATTTGTGGTGAAATGTCAGCGAGAGGAAAATACATTGTCTGAGCCATGGTACAGTCATCTGTTCCTAGTCGCCTTCTCAGAAGGACAAAAGCGCCTATGATATAAAAACGTAAGTCTTAAACTCTTGCTGGAACTGGGGAATGGGAAGCTGTCTGATTTAGTTATCATATTTAAATCTCTTGTGATCAAACATATGCACATGGTCCTGTTCCAGATCAAATGTTCTCCAGTAGTCGTGTTGTGGTCTTTTTATGGTAATGTGGAATATTGGGAACTATAGTCCCCAAAGTCTCACCAGGGTTCTCTCTTCCATGCTTTACATGAGGCTTCCGTTGAGACTCTCAGTTTACTGTTGAAAGTGTGCAGACTCTTGCGGGCCTTCTCTCTATGAAGGGGACGAGATGCCCCCACTCTGGAGGAAACACTGGTCTTAGGCTCTTTAAATTCCATCTTGCCACCTACAATTCTGAAACATGAAGGGACTGGATCTCCTTTTAATCAATATCAAAGATTGCCTGCACTGCAGATATTTTTCTGTGTATAGTTTTTGAATAATTTTTTTTATTGTGGTGTTGATTTTTTTTTTTAAGAGGGAAGGTTATAGAAATGACACTGGGGGCTTCCTTGGTGATCCAATGGTTAAGACTTCATCTTCCACTGCAGGGGGTAAGGGTTTGATGCCTAATTGAGGAGCTGAGATCCCACATGCCATGAGGCCAAAAAACCAAAACATGAAACAGAAACAATAAAGTAATAAATTCAGTAAAAACTTTAAAAATGGTTCATATTAAAGAAAAATCTAAAATAACACTAATTAAGGGTAGAAATTTTCAAAATAGGCAACACTAAAAAGAAATACATTGAATTTCCACATTCACAATCTACCACCCAAAGTACTTTTAACACTATTTTTATATGTCCTTCCAGTCTTTTTCACCTGTTCCTTTGTTTTTTTTACAGAATTGAGCCAATAATATTTATTTATACTCATTTGTATATAATGACTAAATAAATTTTTTTTTGGTTCTGGTGGGTGTTAGTTGTGGCACTTGGAAACTTCAGTTGTGGCATTTGGGATCTAGTTCCCAGACCAGGGATAGAACCCAGGCCCCTGCATGGGGAGTGCGAAGTCTTAGCCACTGGCCCACTTGGGAAGTCCTAGTAATATTCTACCATATAAAATATTATAATTTTTGGTCATTCAGGTTGTTTTGGGCTTTTCTATCTCATAAGATTGAGATGACCATCGGTATGCTCAATTGCTTTTATGTATTTTGGACTATGTCCTTAATAGAGGCCCCTTAAAACAGAATTATCGGGTAAAAGCTCTTGCTACATATTGATATTCAGCCGGACAGTCTCTTTTCTTTCCTTTCTTCCTTCCTCCTGTGAATCATTCAGCAATACCCACAGCGGCTGCTCCCCTTCTGTGCTTTATGTTGTACTCTTTGAGGTCTTGGATTTTTCTCAAATACCTCCTTCAGTTGCAAAGTTGTTTGCACAAACTGCCAGCTACCCCAATGGGCCCCCTATATGTTTCTATATTAGCCCAAAGTTGAGAAAGAGAAAAGCTTATGGTTCACTTTTCATCTCTCCTGCTTCCTAAACTCTTAGCTCTTTCCATCCATCTTTAACAACAGAGATACAGATTAAAATATTTTACATATTTCATCTTACATAACCCTCACAACAACGACATTGAGTCAGTCTTATCTGTTTTATAGATGCAGAAATTGAGGCACAGAATTTAAATACTTTGCCCAAGGTCATATATTAAACAGTATATTCAAGACTTCAAGCCAGGCTTATCTGACTTCAAAGTTCTTTATACTATACCACTGTTCCTTCCTCATTAAAAGAGAACTCACTGAGCAAATGCCTTGTGAATTAAGTTCTCAAATTATTATGTAGAGGATGAAAACTCTCGTCTTAGATTGCTGTGCCTGGGACCTGTGAATAAGACTGACAAAAGACACACACAGGAGAAAAGGCATACAAATTTTGTTTGATGTTGTTATTCAGTCAATAAGTCGTTTCTGACTCTTCGCGAACATGAACTGCATCATGCCAGACTTCCCTGTCCTTTACTATCTCCCGGAGTTTGCTCTATCTCATGTCCATTTAGTTGGTGATGCCATCCAACCATCTCATCCTCTGTCGCCCCCGTCTCCTTTTGCCCTCAATCTTTCCCAGCATCAGGGTCTTTTCCAATGAGTGGACTCTTCACATCAAGTGGCCAAAGTGTTAAAACTTCAGCTTCAGCATCAGTCTTTCCAATGAATATTCAGGGTTGATTTCCTTTAGGATTGATTGGTTTGCTCTCCTTGCAGTCCCAGGAACTTTCAAACCTTCTCCAAAACTACAGTTTGAAAGCATCAATTCTTCGGCGCTCAGCCTTCTTTGTTTGTTTGATGTTAATATTTTAATATTTTCACATGCATGGAGACCTTCATATAAAGTGAATATCCAAAGAATCAATTAAACGCAGGGGACTTATATACCATCTTAACAATGGGTGCTAAGTCCTAGAGAAGTGACAAGACAAAGTGAAAGGGGTTTGGACTTCTGTGGGTGGTAAGTTGTAGGAAAATAAATATAGGAGGATAGTAATGGGAGATGAGTTACTGAGAAAGGTTTTATTTATGTGGACTCATCTTGGCACCATCTCCATCACCCATGACAAATGTTGTTTTTCGCTTCCTGGTCCAGGAGAGGGTGACACCCTCACAAAAGGAAGCTTGTGCTCTGCTTTTAGACAGAAAAGGGGAAAGCAGAGTTTTTCTTGCATCTGCTGCTTCTCAGTTGCCCTCAACTCAAAACAATCCTTATGCCAAAGTGGCATATTTGGGGGTGGCATATTCTGATCCTCTTCAATTTTCCACTTCCCCTTGATGTAATTAGATAAATAAAATCCAGATTTCTCTTTGTTTTCCTCTATTACATTTTCCTCATGTTCAGGCAACTTGTTCTTTCAGTTCTTCCTTTAATCTTGGCTTCATAACTGTGAAACTGAAATTTTATCTAGGTAGCACAAAGTGATTTTTTAAGAAGATTGCTGTTAATTAATAAAGCATTGCCTGCCGATCTACGTGCTGTTTTTAAATTAAGAAAATGGAATGAAATTGCATTTGTATTCTGTTTTAACAATAAATGGGCTTTATCTGGTGGCTCAGATAGTAAAGAATATGCCTACAATGCAGGTGACCCAGGTTTGATCCCTGGGTCAGAAAGATCCCCTGGAGAAGGGAATGGCAACCCACTCCAGTATCCTTGCCTGGAGAATCCCACGGACAGAGGCGCCTAGAGGTCTACAGTCCATGGAGTTGCAATGAGTCAGACACAGCTGAGGGGTTAACACTTCTTTGACAATAAAAGTAGTCTGATGCAAAAGGACTTATGAATATTTCCAAAACAGGTGATATATTCTCACCTTTTTTCTTGTCCCCAGTAGAATTCAGTGCACATGCTGATTATTTTCTTGGCTTTGCAAGTGGGATTTTAGATATAAAATTAAGCACATACTAATTGTTCATTAGTTAGCTAGTGGTGATTTTAAAACTCAATTAAGCCTAATTTAGATTTCTAATTAAGAAATTCCTAGTGTTCATCGATGGAGGAATGGATGAACAAAGCGTGCGATATGTACATATAAAAGAAAGGAAAGGAAAAGGAAGTCTTGAAAAGGTAGCAAGTCTGATATGTGCTACAGGAGGGACAGTACTTGAAAGTATTATGCTAAATGAAATAAGCAAGTTACAAAAGGACACATAGGTTTCCACATAGAGAAATTCCACATATGGTACCTAGAGTAGTCAAATTCATAAAGACAGAAAGTAGAATACAGTAGTTGCCAGGGAGAGAAGGCATGGGGCTGACAAAGTTCTGGAGATGGATGGTATTGATGTGGCTCAACAATATGAATGTACTTAATGCCACCAAACCGTACACTTAAAAATGGTTTACTCTGTGTTATGTGTATTTTACTACAATTTTTAAAATTACCAAGCACCTACTTAAGTGCCAGTCGCTGATAAACAAGACAGTAAGGTGCCTGGTCTCATGAAGCCTCCATACCAGTAGAGGGAAAAATGACTAAGCAAAAAATAAGATAATTACGAAGGTAATAAAGAAGGACATGTGATTCTTTGGGATAAGGGATACTCTATTAAGAGTTAGTGATATTTATGCCCTGGTCGTTCAGACAGTAAGGAGTCTTCTTGCAATGCCGGAGACCCAGGTTTGATCCCTGAGTCAGGAAGATCTCCTGCAGAAGGAAATGGCAACCCACTCCAGTGAAAAAATAAAAAGAGTTAGGGATATTTGAGATAAGACCCAAAGGATGAGAATGAGCCTTTAGAGGCATTGCAGGGAAAGGATGCAGCAAGTGTTAAAGTCCTGAAGAGGAGAAGAGAATGAGGCCAGGGTGATTGAAGAAGCAGACAGAACCCTTTCATGTACCGTCTGGAATCTTTTTGAGTCTGTTCAAACAAGGATAATGACCGGTAAGATGAAGGGTCAGCAGACTTCTTCTGTAAAGGATCAGATAATTTAGGCATTGCAGCCCAGAGGAAAACAAATAAATTCCTACAAAGACATTGGGAATAGAAAAGTCTGACATGCTGTCTGTAATTTTAAGAAAATAGTGTAACCAATAGTAACCATTCTTTTGCTTCACTTGGAGGCGATCAGAGCATTTCCTAAACTATCATCCATTTAAAGGGAGGGCTGATCACAGAAAGAGGGGCTGGAAGTGAGAAATAAAGAGAAAAACACAAAGGTTGACATATTTGGAAGAGATCACGTTGTTGCAGCTTGCAGAATTGGAAGTAGGCAGCTTTGCTCCTGAAACCTGTTAGCACCATTCCATTCTCCAGTCAATGTAAACTCCTTAGGTGTTTGGCAGTTAAGATGCCCAGTACTATTTGATGAATAACATGTTTATCTGTGTTCCCTACATTTTTTTATTCCCTCAGAAATCAATGCCCTAATGCTGCCTCCTGGAGGCAGAGGGTTGTGTGCAATATGAAGATTTTTCTCAAGGAAGGAGGGAAAAGATTTAGAGAGCTAGGCTGCTATCAGACTCTCCTAAGATGAAGTTTGTCCAAAAGAGAGAAGTGGCTCTCTCCCCACCCTTTTCATTAGTATGACATCCACTGGTTATTACATCACAAGTCTTTTTTTTTTTTTGCTGATATTTCACCAATTTTATTGATTGAACGATTTATTCTTTTTATAGGTCATGTTGGATTTTAGAGCATGTACTGTGTTTGTGATGGCCATCTCTTAACTATCAGAATGGAACAAAACATTGGAGGTTATTTTAATGAGAACAGTCCAGGAAGTCTGTGATGACCAAAAAACTAGGGAATGGCAACCCACTCCAGCATTCTTGCCTGGAGAATCCCATGGATGGAGACTT
Organism: Neotragus pygmaeus; assembly: GCA_006410875.1. Taxonomy (NCBI): domain Eukaryota; kingdom Metazoa; phylum Chordata; class Mammalia; order Artiodactyla; family Bovidae; genus Neotragus; species Neotragus pygmaeus. Next base: position 824,207 of record SJYV01030422.1, read on the forward strand.
GCAGGCTACAGTCCATGGGGTCGCAAAGAGTTGGACATGACCGACCGACTAACACTACTTCCTCACCTTTCACACAATGTCTTGCTCGGTGGTAAGGCACAACTCTTCATCCTAACCCAGTGAGGATGGCAAAGTGAGATTGTTAACGCTGTTCAGCAGCCACTCCCTGGTGGATTTAATCTGCAGACGTCTGGTGGCAAAGGTGTCCACAGCATGGACAGCAAAGAGCCGCTTCAGCTGGGAGCAGTAGCAGCTTGACATCCAGGAGGAAGGAAAACAAGAGGTAAGTGCTTTGTGGGAAAGGTTCCAGCACCAGCCTGTTCTGATCACTTGTCTGGGGAAGTGTCTAAGGTAAAGCCCTTGCCCTCTTTTCTTTCTGGGGCATAATCATTTGAGATGTTGTTGGAGGAAAAGACGCTGAGAATGAGGGTGTTCTCCAGCACCGGGGTGGCTGGGTGGCTGTAATCACCAACCTCTTACAGCGTGGGCCCTGAGAAGAACTCACGGGGCATCGCAGTAGCTAATTTTTCGGTAAGTCAACCTACAGCATATCTGTACCAGCACACCTTCCCCTTTCTGTGGTTAAAACATCCCTCTGGAGAATGACCCCTGAGGCCCTGAGAACTTTATTGTACTATCCCCACCCGCCACCTCCCCTCGCACCTCTCTCCCCTCCAGCCTCATGGTCTCAGTTCAGATGTCAATCAACATCAAGACCACCTCTTTAGCTGATCTGAGAGCTATTGCCAACTCTGGAAACTCAGAAGTAACTCCTCTTTGTTCTGGTCCCGCAGCTCTAAACTCTGAAGTGAAGGCTTGGGAATCTTCTAACCTGATAAGAATATTCGAGGACCTATCTGATAAGTGTACTTTGTACCATAAATTCAAGTAAATAAAAATCAAGTCAATCAACAAAATACAAATATTTTCTACCACTAAATCACTAAGGCAATTCAAAACAATATGCTTCTGGAACAAAAGGCCATTCCAAATGAGGTGGCCTAAAAATGTTTCGAAAGTGGTAGTATAATGGAATAAAGATAGTATTTCCAAATAAAATTTTTCTTTGAAGTACACAAAAATCAGGATTTGTAAATTTGTTTTTTTTTCTTTAAACAGAACTCATTTGAGAAGTTTACATATTATCTGCAGCAGAGTGTGTATTGCCATGTTCCTCATGAACATTTTACACCCTTAGATACTTGCACTGACATTCTAGGTGTTTAAAGTTAACGTGACTTTTCAAATGCTTGGGGTTATTTAGCTATGATATACTTATATAACTATAAAGAATGTATAGATGATTGCTTGAATAGTTATGCATGCCTTTTGACCATTTGTCCAGCTATACTTAACAACTACAACGTTAAGGTGTATTTTGCTCAACAGTGAGAAGCTGACTTTCAACAATTTCAAGGTCAGGCATGCAACAGGTAAAGGAAGTCAGCCATAGAGCACTGACTTTCCATCTATTTCCACGCCCTCCAGCCTCTTTGGGGCAAACTTGCAATTCTGTCCTATCTATTATGCTCCAAACCGAAGTCTTGAAAAACTGTCAACGACTTGTTTGCCATCGAAGCTTCCATTTTGCTTCTATTACTTGACCCTTACGGTCTCTTATTTAAGGGTTTGTGGAGTAGAAAGAGGTTCCCTGATTAGACTTTTGGGGATTAAATAGTTGAGGAAGTACTTGTGATCCGATATCACTAAATAAGCTAATCATCTTAATTTATCGACCTGCTCTGCAGAACTCATTTTTAAGTTGTACAAGCTTCCACACAATGTCTTGCTCGGTGGTAAGGCACAATTCTTTATCATAACCCAAGTAGCCTTTACTTCACCTGGTATGATCTTTTAGGCTACCGTCTTGAAATAATTTCTCTCATAGAAGAATGTGTTGGCCAAAGTAATACCTGACCAAGTATAAATAGTGCCCCCAGGATTACCAAGTCACTTTAGCATATGCTGCCCCCAAGAACAGTTGGGATTTTCATGCTGTGCTTCATAAAACCACCAGTATTTCTTTCAAATTATTTTTTTAAAGTAAGAGTTTTCTAAGTTTACTTGTACAGCAATCTCAGAAATTCCCAAAAGGGCCACCTTGTTTCACGCTCCAAGGACATCAGTGTCCGGCACGACATCCACAGAACTCCACGTGAATGCTGCCCCCTGGTGTTGTGCAACTCAGCAGCTTGGGATTTAAGGTTATTGGTTTATTCCGCACCCCCCCCCCCCCCCCCCCCCCCCCCCCCCCCCTCGTTTTTTTTTCTTTTTCAAACAAAAAACACACAAACAAAAAAAAAAAAAA
>SJYV01030422.1:826603-846803 GCA_006410875.1 Neotragus pygmaeus
CCCCCCCGCCAATATGCCATATTTATTTTGAACACCTTGAAAAACAAAAACACACAAAGTAGCTCAAGGATCATAAAATGTATTTCTAAATCATACCAAAGTATTAATACTATGAATTCAATTTACTTTATTCTCTGTATTTCTATACTGTCTTCCCAGACTGAAAAGTCACCCCAAAATGAAGCATCTCTGGCAGGATAAGATGATGGAGATTTCTTGCTCAAGCCCTCTTTGTTTCAATCTCTTGGGCCCTCCTAAGGAAGGATGCATTCTCTGAATACAGGCAGGGGATAGATGAGGCAGGCTCATACATGGAAACTGTCATTACTTCCACTGCTGCGATACTGACACAGATGAAGTCCATGTCCCTCAGGATCCACTTGTCTCAAATTCCCTCTCCCCCTCTTTTGATGATGTTCTTCAGTCACTCAGTCATATCCAACTCTGCAACCCCATGGACTGTAGCACGCCAGGCTTCCCTGTCCTTCACCATCTCCTGGAGCTTGCTCAAACTCCTGTCCATTGAGTTGGTGATGCCATCCAACCATCTCGTCCATCCTCTGTTGTCCCCTTCTCCTACTGCCTTCAATCTTTCCCAGCATCAGGGTCTTTTCAAATGAGTCAGCTCTTTGCATCAGGTGGCCAAAGTATTGGAGCTTCAGCTTTAGTCCTTCTAATGAATATTCAGGATTGATTTCCTTTAGGATTGACTAGTTTGATATCTTTGCAGTCCAAGGAACTCTCAAGAGTCTTCTCCAACACTACAGTTCAAAAACATCAATTCTTCAGTGATTAGCCTTCTCTACGGTCCAACTCTCACATCCATACATGACTACTGGAAAAACCATAGCTTTGACTAGACAGACCTTTGTTGGCAAAGTAATGTCTCTGCTTTTGAATACAGTCTAGGTTGGTCATAGCTTTTCTTCCAAGGAGCAAGTGTCTTTTAATTTCACGGTTGCAGTCACCATCTGCAGTGATTTTGGACCCCAAGAAAGTAAAGTCTATCACTTTCATTTCCCCATCTATTTGCCATGAAGTGATGGGACCGGATACCATGATATTCATTTTTTGAGTGTTGAGTTTTAAGCCAGATTTTTCACTCTCCTCTTTCACTTTCATCAAGAGGCTCTTTAGTTCTTCTTCACTTTCTGCCATAAGGGTGGTGTTATCTGAAGTTATTGATATTTCTCCTGGCAATCTTGATTCCAGCTTGTGCTTCATCCAACCCAGCATTTTGCATGATGTCCTCTGCATATAAGTTAAATAAGCAAGGTGACAATATACAACCTTGACGTACTCCTTCCCCAGTTTTGAACCAGTCCATTGTTCCGTGTCTGGTTCTAACTGTTGCTTCTTGACCTGCACACAGGTTTCTCAAGAGGAAGATCAGGTAGTCTGGTATTCCCATCTCTTTAAGAATTTTCCAGTTTGTTGTGATCCACACAGTCAAAGGCTTTAGCATAGTCAATGAAGCAGATATTTTTATTGAATTCTCTTGCTTTTTCTATGATTCAGCAGATGTTGGCAATTTGATCTCTGGTTCCTCTGTTGTTTATAAATTCAGTTTGAACATCTGGAAGTTCTCAGTTCATGTACGATTGAAGCCTGGCTTGGAGAATTCTGAGCATTATTTTGCTAGCGTGTGAAATGATTGCACTTGTACAGTATTTTGAACATTCTTTGGCATTGCCTTTCTTTGGCATTGGAATTAAAACTGACGTTTTCCAGTCCTATGGCCACTGCTGAGTTTTCCAAATTTGCTGGCATATTGAGTGCAGCACTTTAACAGCATCATCTTTTGCTCAGCTGGAATTCCATCTTTTGACCCTCCTCAAAATCTGCCAGGGCTGGAATGGTGCATTTTCACTTCCTTGAAAGTCCTGTATGGACTTTCCTGAAGTCCCCTTATCCTTCTCTCCTTTCCTATATGAGCCATGATGGCGGAATGACCACCAGAGAATGAAAATTTCAGAGAAAAGGAATGAGTTTTCAAAAATAGTATTTTGATTTTACCTATTTTATCTGTTTCATATCTCTCGTTAATTGCATTCAACATTTTGAAATGAAGAGACGACAAAGGTACACATACTTTATCCCATGTTGGTTTCTAAACTGCAAGCCACCGAGCATGTGTGTTCATTAAGCAATCCACCACAGTGCACACAGGTAAGACTGACTAGAGGTGCTTCTGTGAACCTCTGTTAGTTTTTATTTCATGACAATCCTCTTTTTTTTTCAATCAGCTAGTATAGAAAAAGATTTAACAACAAACAAATGGTAAAGCCTAATGGGATGGGTTTTATTACATATGAAATTTGTTTCAACCATTGGTTACATCATTGATTACACCACTGCCTCTGTAGACTGTCCCTTTAAAATTCTACAAATAGAAAGTCTATAAACTATTTCTGAACAGTTATTTCAGATACATATGAGCAACTTCCTTTTTACTTCTTTAAAAGCTTCCTAATTTAAATTGTTAAATAAAAAATTTCAAANTTACATATTTTTACCACTACCTTTTTCTTGAGAAATAACTTCAAGGCTTCTCTTGATGCAACTGCTTTAGCATTTTCTTTGCTTTTTCCACAGCCAGTGCCCAAATACACAGACTTACATCTCAATTCACAAACAATGCTTTCTTGAGAACTCTTGTTTTGAGGCAGATCTGCCAGTTCTTTTAGCGGGACAAAAAACACATCCAGTGTGGCTTTCAGAGCCTCAATAGCTGCGTTTAAGAGCTCGCCATGATTCACATTGGGACTAAAACCACCGACAGCCACCAACTTCCATGCCACTGTTTTATACAGTCTATTGAAAAAAGGTTGTTTCTGTTTCACATCTTCGTTGGTTAACTTGCAACAAGAGAACTTGACAGAACTCTCACTCAACTGTGAAGTACTTTTGGAAGGCAGCTGTGCCGTGCTGGTCTGAGAACTACTCTTAGAAGCCAGCTGGGACACACTTGCTATGGCAGTGTTTTTGGAGACCAGAGAGCCGCTGGTCTGGGAGCTGTTCTTGGAAGCTAACAGTGACGCAGCTACCTGTGAAGCGCTTTTGGAAGTCAGCATTGTGTTCACTGAGGTGTTGCTCTTGGGGGTTAGTGAAGATGTGCCTGATGACGAACTGTTTTTAGAAACTGATGACGAAACACTTGCTTCTGAACTGGCTTTAGAAGTTAACCCGCTGGAAGCTGTCTCTGAACTAGGTTTAGAAGACAACAGTGGCAACTCTACTTCTGAGCTTCCTGAGGAGCCCAACAAGGGTACCTCAATCTCCAAGACGCTTTGAGAGGCTGAGGCAGACGAGCCTTCCAAAGCACTCTTTTTCGGCGATCCACTTTGTTGTCTGGAATCAGTGGACTGGGTTAGGTGACTATTCACACTGGATTTCAACAATGAAGAAACAAATGATGCTGAACCATGTTTATCTGGAACCTCTGGCTCAGCAGCTTTTCCAGATCCTACAGCTGTCACCTGAGAGGCAGTGCTGCTGCTGCTTTGGCTGGCAACTGCGCGCTCTCCTTCGCTTGTGGCGCTATTCTGACTTGGGGTGCTGGAGCTCCGAGCTGAGTTCCCACTACCCTCTGATTTGGAAGAGGAACCCGAACAGGTTGAGCTGCTCTCCTGCTGAGCTGATGTTTTAGCAGGAATTTTCAGACGATCTTGCTCAACTGCAGAATTGTTTTTCCCGTCTATGGCTCGTTTTTTGGCTGGCTCTTCTACCCCTTCTGAAAAAAAGGAAAGCAGATATGTAAGTCTACTTCACACACACACACACACACACCCCACACACACATCAGCTCAAAATGTTCAAGACAGATACACATATTAAAACAAAGGCACAAGGTAAGGTGAAATTACTTCAGGATTTGTAGATTCTTTACAAAGTGTGGAATAACTTCATTAATTCTCAAAACAGCTTTGAATAACATCAATCATTTCTAACATTAAAAAATTTACAGCATAGAACATTTGACACTTCGAAATCTCATGGCAGTCGAAGGAAACTATCAAATTCAAAGCCTAAAGCACATAAACACATAATTTAACATTCCAACTTAATATTATAAAAATTATAACTCATTAAAAAATTAGTAATAACGATAATTCCTAATTATATCAAACTTAAGTTCTAAACTCCTATGTATGTTCACAGCTATGATCTGCTAACCATTGCTACTCGATATCCCTCTTTTCTTCACCTTGGCAACCAGTTCGTCTCTTGTGATATGGATTGGAGCATCTGTCACTTTGATGCCTTCAGCCATACTAAGTATTTTATCCATAACTTTTTGAGGGTACCTGTAACAAGAAGGGAGAAACGCTTCAGAAAATGTTTTTGTTCCGCTGCCACCTCTAGGGTACAAAAACTGCAGGCCACAGGAACTGCATTTCCTGGTAGTAAACAAGAAACTGAACCAACCGCCAGGAACTTTCGGTTTCCTGGAACTTCACACACAAACGCCCAGGGTCTGGGAGGCGGGGCCCTTTCTTACAAACCGAATTTAGATTTAGTGTCACTCTCTCCCGAAGAGCATTGTCAGCTCATCGCCAACGACACCAATGGCAGCTCCCCACGCTATGGGGGCACCTCCAGACCGCGAATCGTGTCAGCTTCTGCCAGAGACGCCCTTCTCGCCCTTAGAGGGCAGCAGGTCCCGCGGATTCCCGCGCTTCACCACTCCCCCCTCCCGGCCGACGGCTTCGGGCCTCGGGAAACGGGGGACGCAGGCTCACTCACCGGCACCCGAGGAAGACGTGGTTGGCCCAGGCCATGGAAAAGGAGACAAGCTGCTGCAGCTGCCGATTGCGGGTCCCGCTCTCGGCGTCGGCGGCCTCCTCCCGGGGAGCGGAGGCAGCACCGCCGGCGGGGGCCAGGTCCCCGGCGTTGCGGAGCAGGAACTCTCGGCGGTGGCGCCAGTGTTTGTCGGTCTCGCCGTCGCAGCGCAGGGCCTCCACCCAGGCGGCCACTCGCGGGTTCTGGCTCAGGTATTCCGACACCTCCTGCGCCATGTTGGGCCTGCGGGTCGCGGAGGCCGGGAGCGGACTCGGCCGGGAGGCAGGCGGGGGGCGCGAGGCGAGCGGCCCTGTCACTGCGGCCTGCACCGGCAGCCCTCCAGAGAACGCCCCTCCAGAGGCCCAAACACCAAACAACAGCGCCGGGAGCAGCTGAACCGCCCACTTCCGCCCGCCGCCGGCTCCTTCCCTTTTATAACCTCGTCGCCGCTGAGCGCCCGCGCGTCCTTCCGGCGCGAGCCGGCTCTCCCAGGACGCTTTGCGGCGCGCGAGCTGCCGCGACGCTGCCGCCCCGACGGCCGCGGGGGGAGGGGAGGCGGAGCGAGGGCGGGCGGGCGCGCGCCTCCCGCCCCACGGGGCTATTCGCCTGTGGGTTCGCCTCGGGTACCCTCGACCTCCGCGCCCGTCTCCCCGTTCCGGGTCGGCTTTGTGACGCCGCGCGCTCCGGCTTCCTCCCTCCCGCGCCAGGCCCGTCGCTCCTGGGGGCGGCCGAGGGCAGCTGGGAATGCGGACTGGCTGGGCGGGGCCGGCCGAGTCCTCGCGTCTAGCGCGCGTCCCCGCCGACTCGAGCTGCTGTCCCAAGGCGAGGGCTGGCGTCTCGGCCCCAGGACGCTGGTTCGAGCAGGGTCAAAATAAAGTTCGCTTTCATCTTTTGGTTATGTGGAAAACAGCATCCAGCGCCGTTTCGAACATAGATAAGCGGGGGCATTTTGAAGCCGTTCGGGTCTCGGCGCATTTAGGGATGTGCAGGTGCATATTCGTTTAAATTGTGCTAATAAAGATCAATGATAACTTTCCAGTTCGATGTTGCTCTGTGGAGCCCAGTCTTTGAAACCAACCCTGACCCCGCAGACTTGGGTTTGGTTTCCGCAGTTCAACCCAGGCTGTACTGCTTCCTCTTGGGTGGGTTTTTGGTCAGTATGAAACGCTGCACCAGGAACTTCTGTCTCCGTATTTCGTTAAATTTACAAACAGGAACGCCTAGCTGGACGGAAAGGAGAAATGCATTTGTCTCCACGGCCCCAAGTTTACCCTCTTAGAGCATTTTTTTCCTTGCATTTTTTTCCCCTTTTAGAATGTCCACTCTTAACATTACTCCCGACTTGCTTATGTTTCCAATATTAGGTGTTGAGATGGTTGGATCACCGACTCAATGGGCATGAGTTTGAGTAAACTCTAGAAGCTGGTGATGGACAGGGAGGCCTGGCATGCTGCAGTCCGTGGGGTCGCAAAGAGTCGGACACGACTGAGCGACTGAACTGAACTGAGGCAGAGTCAACAGTCCCTCCCCCTCAGCCCACCCTACCCTCATTGGTTTTCACAAGTTCCCTTCTCTCCTTTTCTCTCTGAATTCTTCCTCCCTCTAGTCCAGTAATGTCTCCTTATAGTGAGAAGGCAGGTTTNGAACTGAGGCAGAGTCAACAGTCCCTCCCCCTCAGCCCACCCTACCCTCATTGGTTTTCACAAGTTCCCTTCTCTCCTTTTCTCTCTGAATTCTTCCTCCCTCTAGTCCAGTAATGTCTCCTTATAGTGAGAAGGCAGGTTTTTTTTTTTAGTACGATATATGGTATTATTCTTAACTTCGTGGTCCGTGGTCTATGCCCTGAACCTTCATATGCAAAGTAAACCTTAAAAAAAAAAGGCATATATCTTTTAGGTCAAGCATCTGGCTCCTGCAAATAACAAATACTCCAGCTTTCAGCCCAAAATGCTTTCATTATAATTTTAACAATCAGTTTTAAAATCCAGGCTCTATTTGAGTGCCCTCCAAAGCAACATGGCTGGACTGCTACAGGGCGAAAAAAAGAAAAGAAAATTCTTGGTTTAAAATGTCCAGATATCCAGTATCCTTGCCTGGAAAATCCCATCAACAGAGGAGCCTGTGGGCTGCAGTTCATGGGGTCACAAAGAGTAGGACATGACTTAGAGACTGAGCAGTCTACAGTAATGCTAATCTGAAATTTATGTTATTTGAGGAAAACCACAAATAATTCAATTTACTAAGTTATTAAATGCCCCAAACTAGCAATCATGTTTTCTCTATATTACAAATAAAAGTAATTTATTTTTGAATAGCTAGGAACATTGAAAATTCATTTTTATTTCTTAGACTGTTTATATATACCTACACACACACACACACACACACACACATNGTGTGCATGCCATCTTGTAGCCTCTCTCCCTGCCCACTGTTCAGTTCTAATCTTGTTGGTCTGAGTCTGTGGCCTCACCACCCTGAACGTGCTGGCTCTTGTCTAGATGAGTTGGTCTGACATGGGGCCCAAGCGTCAGTTTCTTCAAAGCTGCCTTGGTGGAGTCAGTGTGCAGCCATGTTCAGGAACCTCAGAACCAGATCACTGTGAGAAGGAAATGCTTGGGAACAGGTGGGCGTCCCTACTCTGCAGTGTGCTCCGTGCAGTGGGGAATGGCAAAGAAGCGGTGAGTGAGTGATCCGCCCTGAGCAATGGGAGGCGAAGGGAAAGCCAGTATCCTCCAGCCCACACTGCATCCATAACCCAGGACTTGCCCCTTCACTGGACTGCGCAACCTGGATTCGCCCTAGGGATTTCCCACTTTTTCTTGGCAATTTCCCTCTCCTTTGTGCGCCTTCTCCTGGACTGACGGGCAGACATTTTTTGCTGGGAACCGCAGGTGTGAATTTCTGGCTTCTTATCCTTTCCCTGTGAACAGTGGCAGGGAATCCATAGGGGCAGCCAGTGCTGCTCGAGGAGACTCACGTGTCCTGTTTCCCTGGTGGCTGCCGCTTCTGCACGCCCCCTTGGTGCCTTGTCGTTTGTTATAATGATGATAATTTACGTGATTTAAAAAGCTGTGAAATTCTTAACATGGCCAGATTACATATGCTGTATGGTAGGAAATATGTCTGTTGAATATTTCTACTTGAAATATTCCAATGTAATTTCTTAAAATTTTTAACACATTATTTAAACATTTGCTGCTGTAGTAAATGCTGATTTCTGAGTATACTTTAAACATGTTGTGAAGACTTTAGATAGTCATGATGAATATTATTGATTGCTCCACTATGCCTCTGAGTTTCTTGGAACTGTTTAGCAATTGTATTCTTCATTTGTTTGGCCAGTCACTCAGTCATGTCTGATTCTTTGCCACCCCATGGACTGCAGCACGCCAGGCTTCCCTGTCCTTCACCATCTCCTGGACTTTACACAAACTCAGTGTCCATTGAGTTGATGATGACATGCAACCATTTCATCCTCTGTCTCCCGCTTCTCCTGCCTTCAATCTTTCCCAGCATCAGGGTCTTTTCTAATGAGTCAGCTCATCTCATGAGATAATTATACACATGGACATCACCAGATAGTCATCATCAAAATCAGGTTGATTATATTCTTTGCAGCTGAAGATGGAGAAGCTCTATACAGTCAGCAAAAACAAAACCTGTAGCTGACTGTAGCTCAGATCTTGATCTCCTTATTGCCAAAATCAGACTGGAATTGAAGAATGTAGGGAAAACCTCTGGGCCATTCAGGTATGACCTAAATCAAATCCCATACAGTAGAGGTGACAGATTCAAGGGGTTAGATCTGACAGACAGAGTGCCTAAAGAACTATGGACTGAGGTTCATAACATTGTACAGGAGGCAGTGACCAAACCCATCCCAAGGAAAATGAAATGCAAAAAGGCAAGTTGGTTGACTAAGGAGGCCTTACAAATAACTGAGAAAAGAAGAGAAGCAAAAGGCAAAAGAGAAAGGTAAAGGTATATCCAATTAAATTCAGANTGTTGGCAATTTGATCTCTGGTTCCTCTGCCTTTTCTAAAACCAGCTTGAACATCTGGAAGTTTGCAATGCACGTATTGCTGAAGCCTGGCTTGGAGGCTCTGCCTGGACCTTTGGAAAAAGACAATCCACTAGTGTCCTGAACCAGGTTGGGCTGGCCTTTAGGAGAGAGATGAACAGAGAGAAGATCAAGAAATCACCTGACATGAGATTAAAGGGATCAGACACACTTATTAAGATTATGAGGCCATCACGTGAGACAAGATTAAGGGTTTCCCTGGGGGCTCAGACAGTAAAGAATCTGCCTGCAATGCAGGAGGTGAAGATGAAGGTGAAGTTGCTCAGTCGTGTCCGACTCTTTGTGACTCTGTTGACTGTAACCTACTAGGCCTCTCCGTTCACGGGATTCTCCACGCAAGAATACTCGAGTGGATTGCCATTTCCTTCTCCAGGGGATCTTCCCGACCCAGGGATCGAATGAACCCGAATCTCCCGCATTGGAGGCAGACGCTTTAACCTCTGAGCCACCAGGAGACCCAGGTTCAATCCCTGGGTTGGGAAATCCCCTGGAGAAGGGCATGACAACCCACTCCAGTATTCTTGCCTGGAGAATCCCATGGACAGAGGACCCTGAGTGACTAACACACCCACACACAAGCCTTGCTCATGCCCTAATCTTGTCAGAGACTCCCACCTTTTGAACTCCTGTTCAAACCCCTCAGCAAGTTCCCCAGGGTTGAGACACAGTTTCTCGAGGCAGAAGTCTAGTCTGTCACCCTTTGCCTGGTAAAGCAATAAAGCTATCTATCCTTTTTCACTTCTCCCCAAACTGTTCCCAGGATGTGATTCAGCATTGGTGTACAGGGAGGCTGAGCTTTTGTTAACATAATCACAGCGGTGATGTGTGTGTGTCCTGAAAGTCAATGACGAGAATGTTTTAAGAAGACCATAGTCCCCTGTGTCAGAAGCTGTTCTGTGAACAGAGAGCAACTTCATTTAAAATGGAGTGGAGGAAAACGGCTCCAGAACCAGTGGCGGACTGAGCACAGCTGGCCCCTCTCGAAGCCGGCACTGCGGTCCCCGGGCTGATCCGGCCCCTCCCGAACACGGAGGACGGTGAGGCGCTTCTTCGCCCACCTCCTGCTTCCCACCTGCTACCTCAGCAGAAACTGGCAGGTGGACGTGGCGGCCCAGCTGGGCGAGTATCTCTAGGAGCTGGCCCAGATCTGCACTTCTTTCCACAAAGGCAAAACCACAATGGGCTTCACTGAGGCGGCACAGTGAAGGGATGCAGTGAAGCAGAGATGCAGGGCTCTGCTGTATCTCCAGTCAGAAGGCGGACTGGCTCTACTCCCTGGCCCACCAGGCTCTCGACTTCATCTCTGACCAGAAGCGGGCCAAGCAGCCCTCCTCCGAGCCGGAAGGTGGGACCGCAGGGGAAGCAGCCCTGGGGTGCCCCAGGAGGCGGCGCCCAAGTTCCTGTCATTGGACGACCTCTCTGACTCCCGTGGTAACGCGGCTCTCGGGGTGACCAGGTCCCCAGTGGGGTCCTCATCCGCCTCCTGCGATGCCCCGGTAGCCCCCGAGGAGATGAAGATTGGTGACCCCTGTACAGCCGGCAGGGGGAGGTCCTGGCCCGCCGGAAGGATTTTAGGATGACTCCCTGCCCCAGAATAACGTTCTTGTTGGAGCCGGTGAGAGTGTCTCTCCTGGAGGCACTGCTGCCAAGGAACCAGAAGGAGCCTGGTAGGGTTGAGGAGCAGCCCATGGAAGTCTCTGTGCGGGGGAGTCCCGGCCCAGTGCTCAGCATCTCCCAGGAGCCAGGCACCTCTCCAGAGGGCCCAGTGCCCAGAAGCGGGGGTGCGGAAGAAGCTGAAGAGAATGCAGAGCGGACAGCAGAGCCCACTGAGGCCTCAGCCCCTGAGGTCCCGATCGAGCCCCAGGAGCCCAGAGCAGACTGCTGCCCACTGCGGGAGCAGAAGGAGACCTCGGAGCCTGCATCCTGGCTGAAGGAGACCCCAGATCCCTGGCAGGGCCTGCAGCCCTTCGACTCTCTGGATTCTGAGCGCTGCAGGAAAGGGAGGCCCTACTCCGTGCCTCCCGCGTGGAGGAGGCGCCAGGACAGAAGCGAAAGAGGAAGGGTGGCGTCAAGCTGCAGGACTTCCAGCAGTGGTACCCGGCCCCACGCCATCAGCAGGAGGCCCTGGCGAAAGGGCCCTTCCTTCGCAGCCATGGAGGTTCTTTACTGGAAGCATGTGAGGGAGCAGCTGGAGACACCCCAGAAGCTGCAGAGAAGGAAGGTGGCTGAACAGTGCCACCTCCAAGGGCCGAGGAGGGGCGGTAGCCTGCGGAGGAAGACCGCCTGAAGGACTGTGTGGAAGACCTGGGAGCAGCCGATGACTTCCTAGAGCCAGAGGAATACACAGAACCCAAGGGGAAGAGCCCAGGGAAAAGGCAGACAGGGAAGTGGGGCCCACGCCAGTGTCCCTGCTCAGTGAAGAGCTGGTCCAAAAGACTATGGAGCTCTTCATCACCACCTGGAAGCAGGAGCTCTTCCAGGAGACAGAGCTGAAGCAGCACGTCTGGGCCTGGGAAGACACCATCCAAACCCTGCTCCAGGAGCAGGAGGAGCACATGCCCTTTGACATCCACACCTGTGGGGACCAGGTCTTGAGGTTCAGCCAACTCAACCAGTGGCGTCCCTTTGCAAAGCTAGTGGTAGGCCAGCCTGCTTTTGAAGTGTGTCGCTCCATTCTGGCCTCCTTGTAGCTAGCTAATGACCACATGGTGGAGGTCACCCACCAGCTGGGGCTACAGGTGGCCGTGGACACCAAGTCCCTGAGACTGCTCACATACCAGCAGGCCCACAAACACTTCCAGACCTACGGTGCCCCCTCCACGGTGCTGCCCTGAGAGGGGAGCACCAGGGTTGGGTCCTGGAGCCCATCCCCCACAGATGCTAGACATGCATTGTCTCAGTCCACTTTGCTTCCTGGCTGGCCCAGCCTACTAAAGTGTTGCCATCTCATCAATCCCTTAAAAAAAAATAAATAAGAAGAAGTGGGGAGGCCAGAAGGGAGCCTGCTCAAGCCCTTACACTCAAGGTCAATTGCTGACCCAGTAAGAAAACAAATGCCTTTGCATCTTCAACAGGAAGCAGGCTATTACTTCACAACCCAGCTGGGGGATGAATTTCTCCTCCCCAGGCAACAACCTAGTCAATGAGAGACTGAAAATCAGCCGAGGAACTCAAGCCGGGGCCTCAGTAACAACCTAGAGGGGTGGAATGGGGAAGGAGGAGGGAGGGATGTTAAAGTGGGAGGGTACACGGGTAAACCTATGGCTGTTTCATGTTGATGTTTGGTAGAAACCAACACAATACTGTGGGAGAAGGCAATGGCACCCCACTCCAGTACTCTTGCCTGGAAAACCCAGTGGATGGAGGAGCCTGGTGGGCTTCAGTTCATGGGGTCGCTGAGAGTGGGACATGACTGAGAGACTTCACTTTCACTTTTCACTTTCATGCATTGGAGAAGGAAATGGCAACCTTCTCCAGTGTTCTTGCCTGGAGAATCCCAGGGATGGGGGAGCCTGGTGGGCTGCCAGCTATGGGATCACACAGAGTCAGACATGACTGAAGCGACTTAGCAGCAGCAGCAGCAATACAATACTGTAACACAATTATCCATCAATTAAAAATAAAAATTTTAAAAAGCTACTACACTTGAAACTCCCAGTTTCCTCCAATGGATTCTTTGTTTGTACTAGCCCCACCCACCTCCCTCTCCTGTATAAAACAGCCCTCCTCCCCTTCGGTTTTTGGACTTGCCTATTTTTTCTGTGGATTTGCATGTTCTAAATTGCAATCCTTTGCTGTTCCTGAGTAAGTCCATTTTTACTGGGAAAACAACTGACTGTCATTTTTTAGGTCAACCTTGTGGAGAAATCAAGAAAGAGGAATACTGGCATTAATGATCCAATGGCTTCTCAGGAGGCTCAGTGGTAAAAAATCAGCCTGCCGATGCAGGAGACATGGATTCGATCCCTACTCCAATATTCTTGCCGGGAAAATCCCATGGCCATAGGGACCTGGTGGGCTAAAGTCCATGGGGTCACAAAGAAGCTGACATGACAGACCACACAGAACGCACACATTAGAGCCTGGAACCACTGGCTCAGCAAAAGCGGTTTTGGTGGAGTGACGGAGGCAGACTCTGTCTTGGAGTAACCTCAGGAGTAGGAAACGGAGACGTCGGCTGTGAAAGAGAGGAAAGAGGAAGCTAGAGAGGGTCGTGGATCCAGGCAGTTTTTAAATTTAAGATAAGAGTAGCTTCAGCATGTGTACCAGCTGACTGGGAGGAGCTAAAGGAGGGAGGTTTGAGGGTCGAAAAGGGGGGTAAAAGAAATTTTCTGAAGAAGTCAGAGGGTCTGGGACCCAACATGAAGGAGGAGATATTAACCTCAGGTAGATGGAGAAAACTTGCCTCCATTTTAAAAGAAAAAAATAAGTTTGTAAAGATTGGAGATGGGAGGTGAGATGGAGTCTGTGTGATGGAGTAGAGAATGCTTGAAATGGACATTTTGGAGAACAGGGAGCAAGCTGCCTAGATAAACAGCTAGTGAAAGTGGTCTCTCAGTCGTGTTCGACTCTCTGCGACCCCATGGACTGTAGCCTACCAGGCTCCTCTGTCCATGGGATTTTCCAGGCAATAGTACTGGAGTGGACTGGAGTACCATTTTCTTCAGCGGATCTTCCCGACCCAGGGATGGAACCCAGTTCTCCTGCATTGTAGACAGACGCTTACCATAAGTTCTGGTCAATTTTTTTTTTAAATTGTAAGTTATACATACATACATCCAAAAAGGAAAAGTCTAAAGAGAATTGAAGGTGAAAACATCCCTCCCTTCTCAGCCTGGTTGCCCTTAGAGAGATTATAATGAATATCAGTCTCTGTCTTGCTTTTTTGGGGGGGCTATTTTCATAACTCCACATTATATGCTTACATTGTGTGTGTGTGTGTGTGTGTGTGTGCGCGCGCGCGCGTGTGCGCGCGCGCTCTCAGACTTGTCTGATGACTCTTTGTGACCCATGGACTGTAGCCTGATAGGCTCCTCTGTCCATGGAATTCTCCAGACAAGAAAGTGGGATCCTCCCAACCCAGGGAAGGAAACCACATCTCCTGCATTGGCAGGTGGATTCTGTACCTCTAGCGCCACCTGGGAAGCCCATACTTACATTATTTCTTGGTTTTTCAACTTTGTGCATTTCATTTCACCTCTGAATGTGAAAAATGATAAATCTGTATCACTTACACAGTCTTTTCCCTCACCCAGTGTTTGTTAAATATTTAGTGTTTTTCTGTTGGTCACCTGTCACGTATTTAAATATTATATCTAATCTTTAATTTCTTAATCTATCAACTTTAGATGGTTAGCTCTTGATTCCCATGTAAGGTAAAAAATTCTGGGGCAGAGGCCATATAGCAGATATTTGGACATTCAGAAAAATCTGGCTTGAAGAGAAAATCTAACCCCTAGTGGTAAACTGGCAGCAGGTAGAGAATTCTAAAGTGTTCCTCCAATATATATGCCATTTTGTTTTTGCATTAAGCCTGGACATTAATAAATGTCCATAAATGTGTTTGCTGCTGTGAGAGTTAAATATGATTGTGAAGTTACATCTTTCATGAGGGCTAGTTCCTAAAAAAATCAGCATATAAGATGAAAGTCAGATAGAACATGATAGCACTCTGCTTTCTTTTCCTGTGGCATAGCAATAACCTCCATTTTAGAAGGGCTTCTTGGGTATCTAGTGATGTGAAGAAGTGGGGTAACTGTGGGCTTCCTCTACAGATTTACAAATTTTAGATTGATTAATTTTAGTTGCACGTGACAAAACTAATTATGAGTTAAAACAGCTTCTGCTTAAACAGAAAAAGGGAATTTATTGGCTATATTCCCGATATTTCAGGGAGTAGACTTTTGGGATCCAGGTACTCAACGTAGCTAGGAAGCCTGTTTCTTTTCATCTCTGTGTTAGCCTCAATCTCAGATAAGCTCTTCTTGCATAATGGCAAGATGGTTTCCAGCGGCCTATAGCATGTACATCTGCCAGAGCTCACCAAAGAGGAGCCTTTCCGGTAGTTTCTGTGATCATCTGGAGGTCCTTTTGGGAATTCGTTCGTTCTGTTGAGGCATATTTTTATTCCTCAAGCAGTCTAGCCAGGAATGTGAAGTATTCTAGTTGTGCAGGTCTGAGACATGCGTCTACTCTAAGAACAATAAAACATCTGAGTAGGGTCAATATCATGCAAGAGAAATAACAAAATCAATAAATAAAGAATTCACACTCCCAAAAGTGGGAGTAACAGCTGTATGCACTGTAGGATCACCAAATACCAGAAAATATTTCAAAGAAAGAATGATAATAATGTTTCAGATGGCACAAGATAATCCCACTGTGGGAAGCCCTTTTATAAGATGACTTCCCTTCCTCCACATTTTAGCCAAAGCGATAAAACCTTCACACAGCAGTTAGTATAGTTCCTTACCTAATACTGGGCTTCCCAGGTAGTGCTAGTGGCAAAGAACCCGCCTGCCAATGCAAGAGACAAAGAGATGCAAGTTTGATCCCTGGATCAGGAAGATCCCTTGGAGGAGGAAATGGCAATCCACTCCAGTATTCTTGCTTGGAGAATACTATGGACAGAGGAGCATATAGATCCTTCCGGAAAACAATTCCATTTTTTTAGTCTTCATGTTCCTCCTAATGCTGGTAAGGTGAGGTCATTATTACCTGTACTTTCCCACACGTTTGTGACAGTCTTTCCTTGTGCCTTATCCTTAGGTTTAAATCTAGGAGTGAGATACAGATAGAGATGAGACAAGAGTTGGTACTAGAAGAAGCGCAGTTCAAGCTCCCATAAAATAATAAACTTGATCCTGGCTCTTCGAAATCATGGAAAGTTAGCACCAGAAGGGAACCACGAGATCGTGTTTATTTCACAT
Organism: Neotragus pygmaeus; assembly: GCA_006410875.1. Classification (NCBI taxonomy): domain Eukaryota; kingdom Metazoa; phylum Chordata; class Mammalia; order Artiodactyla; family Bovidae; genus Neotragus; species Neotragus pygmaeus. Next base: position 842,399 of record SJYV01030422.1, read on the forward strand.
GTGAGGAAGCTGACGGTGAGAGTGGTTAAATAATTGCCCAAGGTCAAATAGTGGGTTAATGGGAAAGCAAGAATGAAAAACTAAGAAAAACAGTCAGCCTGTTGCTTTTCGGTCTAGGACCCTGTCTCCTGTCATATTTAGCTCCCTGCTGCTGTGCTCAGTCATGACCGACTTTCTGAGACCCTACGGACTATAGCTCCTCTGTAGGTTGCTCATAACTTCCCTTCCCAGGAGTAAGCGTCTTTTAATTTCATGGCTGCAATCACCATCTGCAGTGATTTTGGAGCCNACTGGAATTCCATCACCTCCACTAGCTTTGTTCGTAGTGATGCTTTCTAAGGCCCACTTGACTTCACATTCCAAGATGTCTGGCTCTAGATGAGTGATCACATCATCATGATTATCTGGGTCATGAAGATCTTTTTTGTACAGTTCTTCTGTGTATTCTTGCCACCTCTTAATATCTTCTGCTTCTGTTAGGTCCAGACCATTTCTGTCCTTTATCGAGCCCATCTTTGCATGAAATGTTCCCTTGGTATCTCTAATTTTCTTGAAGAGAGCTCTAGTCTTTCCCATTCTGTTCTTTTTCTCTATTTCTTTGCATTGATCGCTGAAGAAGGCTTTCTTATCTCTTCTTGCTATTCTTTGGAACTCTGCATTCAGATGCTTATATCTTTCCTTTCCCCTCTCTTCTTTTCACAGCTAGGCCTCCCCAGACAGCCATTTTGCATTTTTGCATTTCTTTTCCATGGGGATGGTCTTGATCCCTGTCTGCTGTACAATGTCACGAACCTCATTCCATAGTTCATCAGGCACTCTATCTATCAGATCTAGGCCTTTAAATCTATTTCTCACTTCCACTGTATAATCATAAGGGATTTGATTTAGGTCATAGCTGAATGGTCTGGCGGTTTTCCCTACTTTCTTCAATTTGAGTCTGAATTTGGTAATAAGGAGTTCATGATCTGAGCCACAGTCAGCTCCTGGTCTTGTTTTTGTTGGTAGTATAGAGCTTCTCCATCTTTGGCTGCGTAGAAGTCTAATTAATTCTGATTAAGTGTCAAGGTGTAGTGGCGAAAAGAAATAGGAACTAAATCAACACTTGTTAAGTCCAGGCACTAAAATAGGACAGCAATATTCCACTTAATTTTTGGGCAATTTGAAAACAGAGAGAAGAAACGTTGAAATGTGTGCTTTGTTATGCTCTGGGCTCCAAAACGTGAATGTATGGTTGCCTTGAAACCATGGGCAGGGGAGGAGGTAGAAAGGTACGTTCCTGGACGGATCCAGGATGCCAAATGAGAGGCTGGTGCTTCACCTAACTTAGTGTTTAAGAACAACCATTTGGCGATCAGACATTCGTAGGGTTGAATTCTGGCTCCATTATATATCACCACTGCCGCCTCGGGCAAATTGTTTAACTCCTGCAAGTCTTCGTTTTCTTCTTTTAGGTATTTTTATTTAATTTATTTTTTATGGCTGTGCTGGGTCTTCATGCTGTGGGGGCTTTCTCTAACTGCGGCAAGCAGGGGCTACTCTCCAGCTGGGGTTCAGCTTCTCACTGCTGTGGCTTCTCCGGTGGAGCCTGGCTCCAGGGCGGGGGCTTCCGTAGTTGTACACATGGGCTCAGTAGCTGTGATTCCCAGGCTCTAGAGCACAGGCTCAGTAGTCGTGGAGCATGGGCTTAGTTGCTCCAAGGAATAAGGGATCTTTCCAGAGCAGGGATCAAATCAGTGTCTCTTGCATTAACAGCTGGATTCTTTACTACTTAGCCACCACGGAAGCCCCAAGTCTTTGTTTTCTTAATTTTAAAACAAGGATAATGGTACATATGAATTATAAGGAATAAATGAGATCACGTTGATAATACTTCTTTCGCCTCCTACATTCTGCTGCAACTTGCAAAAGGCAGAGACCACAGCTACCCACCCCCCCCCGCCACCATCACAAACTGGCCAAGTGGTAACAGAAGTCAGAGCCACCTCTGGAATTCCTGAGGAAAATGGGCAAAGGAAGCATCTTTAGCTATACCTGTCACAGTGGGCTCTTGCCTAACACTCTGAAATGAACTGTCCAAGGAGACACATGTGCTGACAAATCGAAAGGCTTTGTTGGGAATTGGAACCCAGCTGGAAGGCAGTAAGGGAACCCAGGAGGACTGTTCTGCCACGTGGCTTGCAGTTTCAGGTTTTATGGTGATGGGATTAGCTTCCTGGTTGTCTGTGGCCGGTCATTCTGACTCAGGGTCCTCCCTGGGTGTGTGTGCGTTGCTCAGCCAAGATGGATTCCAGCAAGGAGGATTCTGGGAGATTGGTAGGATGGGGACTGGCGTCTCCGCTCTTCTCTTGACCCGTCCCAAATTCTTCTGTTTGGTGGTAGCTTGTGAGTTCTGCATTCCTTACCAGACCTCCTGTGTAAAGTAACTCATACAAGTGGTTACTATCTTGTGTGCTCAGGGCAGACAATTTCAGTCAGTGAGGCTCCCCTTGACCTATCTATCAAGACCCCTCAGATATTAATGTTAGACACTACTTTTAAATTTTTAATCAGCAATTTATTTAACCCCGCTGAATAAGTAGAGTAGTAGTGTGAAAAATCTGCAAGCTAATAAGGAATATCTGGGTCAATGGATTCAATCTTTCATTCTTTCATTCTAGCAAGTACCTATTAACTCCCTACCAAGGGTCATATCAATGAGACCAATGTTATAGTATATAATTGGGGTAGGGATAAAGCTGAGGGGCAGAAAAGTGTTCAACAAGTGATCTAAACAGAAAGAACGTGCTGGAAGCCTTTGATGGGCTACCAAAGGCTACACTTAAAAATCCCATCTTCTTCCTGTCTCCCATCTATGCAAATGTTGGTTGGATAAGGATGAGTTTTTAAAAACCTCAATTAATTTTAAGGAAGGAAGCAAAGTAAGTGTTTTTCTTCTCACCAGGGAAGGCAATTTTGATGTTAAACACCTCATTGATAGTGGTAATACCATGCAGTTAATTTTGAAGATGGGAACAAAAGAAGTGTTTTCATTCTCACTAGGCAAGGCAGTTTTAAACACCTCATTGAGGGTAGTACTGCTAGGCGCATTCGAGACTTGATTATAGCCCCTCTTGTCATGACAATATCGAACGCAGGGTGAAACCTATCAGCACTTCGACAAGTTTTCACCCCCAACCCCCACCAGCAAAACCACATTTTCTCTATTTCTTGAAAGGAGTATTGGAGAGCTGCGCAATCCAATTATTTTTACAACGCTAAGTCCTATGGACATGAATTCAGGAGCTTACTCTATTGATTTCAGTAAGGCTTGGTGTGGTGACATTGATTCCACAGGGCTTTGATACAGAATGAAGAGAGTGGGCCAATTTTTATTCACATTTATGTATTTTTCCAAGCTCAAGCTTAAGAGGATCAGAATGTGCTTTTATCACGCCTTATGACATTATGACACTAGAACTAGTAAGCAGGGAGGGGAGAGAACATAGTTCTATTACCTCCATAGCCACAAATTTACTCATTTTTTGTGTGTGCAGAAAATCTGAGTGCACTTTTCAGTAAACATGCGACAGGAATCAGACAGTAGGCTTCAGCTTGGAGTCACAAGAGGAGATTGAAGGGTTGGACTGTTCGGCAGCTCAGGCTGGCCGTATCATTGCCTGGGTGGCTCCAGACCTGCTGTCCTCCTTTTTTTTTCTTCTTTTTTTGAAAGACAAGGGTCATAGTTCTCTAGTTATTGGTTCCAAGAGAGGAGATGTAATATATCCGTTTGAACAAATGTGAAGAATCACTTTCATTCTCTTCTGACACGTAATTCTATTTCTGGCGGTTTCTATGGCTGATGCCCTTTCCTCGTTTTTAGGAACAAGGAGCGATCAGGAGACAGGATCAGAGAGGCCCTTGAACAGTGCCTAGCACTTGATTTCCAGGCCGGCATTCTTTCTACCAGCTCTAGTTTTTGAAAAGGGGTTAGCCTCTCATCTCGAGAGGTCCCTGCATCAGACAGAAAGAAACTATCACTTCCAGGGAACCTATCGATTTATAGTGAACCTCATGTGGGGACTTCACAGTGGCTGAAAAGGCAAGGAGAAGATGGAGACCCGCTCACAACACAAGGCAAAAGAGTCTGGAGTGACAGCCTCCACCTAAGGTGTGATTCCCTCTCTGGCTCAGAAGAAGCCCTCCCTTGGGAGATTCCAGAATGGGGCCCACATGGACTCAGTGGGGAGAGGGCACTGGCGCCTGGGGGCTCTGTTGTAATCCTTGGGGAGGGAGGGGAGCTTTTTCATTTAGCAACTGACTTTCATTCTTGCCAAGCGTTCTTTCTTGAGTTTTTCCTGTAAGCAAGACATAGGTTTTGAATATTCTAAGGGTTTTTTTGTTTTGTTTTGTTTTTACAAAAGAAGCA
>SJYV01030424.1:0-11266 GCA_006410875.1 Neotragus pygmaeus
GTCCTCATATTCTCTATATATCAACTGGTTTTAACAATCAAGAAGATCCAAGAACAGACATTAAATTATTCACTGGTGGATATGAAAATGGTAGAAGACAGGCTGCAACAAGGCCAAATCATAGCCACTGTTAAAGACATAAAGAATCCTTCCTGGAAGGCAAAGTAGCCAAAGCAGGTAAGCTCCAAACTTGATTGCTTTGGTTTTCACATCTTTGTGCAATACGGTACAGAGCTGAAACAAGTAAAAGGCTCCAGGGGATCACTGGTTTTTAAGTTGTATTTTTTTTGTTGTTTCAGGAAATCTAACACAAAAAACAGTCAGAGGTGGGACCGCTGTCCTTGCAGGGGTCAGGGAAGGGAACACAGAAGCCCGGGGCGCTGTCAGGCCCTGCACACGACAAGCGCTCTGGGCCTTTCTCACTTGGAGCATTTACTACTCAACATGGCGCTAGTAGTAAAGAACCCGCCTGCCAATACAGGCGAGGTGAGAGACGCGGGTTTGATCCCTAGGTCGGGAAGATCCCCTGGAGGAGGGCATGACAACCCACTCCAGTACTCTTGCCTGCATTATCCCATGGACAGAGGGGCCTGGAGGGCTAGGGTCCATAGGGTCACAAAGAGTTGGACACAGCTGAAGCGACTTAGCACACAGCACATTAGCTGCATTTAACCATATGTTCAAATCTGGAATACGGTAATCTGATCATAACTTCAGACATTAATCCACCGAAATTCCTCCTTGGGTTATGAACATTCAGATCTAAGATGCAACTATGTAGATGACTCACCAGTATAAACAAACCACCCAACAGAGTAAGTGAACTCATCAAATGTTAAAAAGAAAATGTTTACTTTTTTTTTTAACCGAATTGACTGGTTGTCTGTCTATATGACAAAATAAAATGATTATTTCATTGTGCAAATATTTCTTGGATGGTTCCCCCCTGTTTACGCAACCAGCTATTTTGAGACGAGTTGGTACATGTATACACTGTCAGAGTGTAGAGGAAGAGACAGGTCAGGGACGTTTGGAATTTGGCATTTAGCCAGAACACTGAATTCAGTCTGGATTCAGGCTCAGCTGTGAAGTGTGTGCCTTGGTGTAGGGCAGTAACAGTGTTAGGTTGAAAAAAACATCGTGATATGTAACAGCTGCCACTCCCAGCGCTTCCATCTAAACAGTGGGCCGGCCTGCCAGTTCACGTCATGTGTGAGAACTGTGTGTAAACATTCCGAGACAGGCCGTGTTTTTAAACTTTGCAATGAGTCGGGTGAAGGTTTCGAGGATCAAATATTTGTGAAACAAAACACACAAACCTGGTGAAATGTGAGACTGGATGCGAGACTGTCGCTTTTAATATTTNGAGAACTGTGTGTAAACATTCCGAGACAGGCCGTGTTTTTAAACTTTGCAATGAGTTGGGTGAAGGTTTCGAGGATCAAATATTTGTGAAACAAAACACACAAACCTGGTGAAATGTGAGACTGGATGCGAGACTGTCGCTTTTAATATTTCAATTCTGAGTTAAGACTTCATAGAGATGTTTTCATTTATTCCTTGCTGTTTTAATACAGATTCAGATCAGTTCTGGTTTGAGAAAAGATGATGTTCTGCAATGCTTTTCTATTTGCATGAAACTCCGTGGTAATGAAGCTGAACTGGAGAGAAACAGAGGTTGGATGAAGGAGGCGGGCTCCAAGGTTTTGCGAGGATGAAATACTAAGAGCTGCCTGTATTTAGTGTGTTATTTAGTTGTATTTTAAAAAAATTTTAAAATTATAAACTTTTCCAAACATATATGCATATATATTTAAATTAATCAAAAACTTCAAATTTTGCCTATATTTCTCCACACATGACCACTTCTCTGACATTTTGCATGCTTTGCTCTGATGCCAAGAGAGGTTTTGTCTCAGGATGATTTGCACACAGGTTTTCCACCCATCCTTGGACCCGAGCATTTCTGTGACCCTGGAGTAGTTTCCATGAAGTTCCTGGAAGGGATCCTCAATCGATAAGACACCAAAGAAGCTACCTAACCAGGGACAAACTATTTTTCTTATCAGATTTTATTGCTGATTTCTTATTCCATAATTAATAAATATTTTCTAATTATCATAGAAAATATTGCTCAGCAAGAATAAAATAATAACAAAATAAAAATCCTTTCTTCTAAAGCAGCGGTCCTCAACCTCTTTGTCATCAGGGACTGGTTTTGTGGAAGACAATTTTTCCATGCACTGGAGCAGGAAGGATGGTTTTGAGATGATTCATCATATTTATTATGAATTTTATTTATTTTATTATTACATCAGCTCCATCTCAGATCATCAAGCATTAGATCTCAGAGGCTGGGGACCCCTGTTCTAAATCTTCTGCATTAGAGATAATATTGCTGTATTTTTGTGCATGTACGATTATTTACCCAAAATAAATTCCCAGAAATTATGGCCCAAAGGCAAACAAAATTCTGTATCTCTTGATTATCTATTATTATTGAAACACATAGTAGAAATCTTCTATCAATTAATAGTATTATTGTTAGCATTTGAGAAAGCCTTTTTCCTTGGTTTGTTAACAGTGGCTTATATCATTAAGACATATTTTTCAATTTTATGGGCAAAAAATACTTTTCCTTTTCTTGGACACTCTTCCACACTGTACAGGGTTTGTCTTTTAAAGGTTATAACCAACAGACTATAAAAAAAAAAGCAAGAGAATTCCAGAAAACCATCTACTTCTGCTTGTCCTCTATGCTGTTAGATGTTTCCTTTACGTATTGGTCTCTCTGCCACCACCAGATACAAAAAAATGTATTCCATTTCACACGAAAACCTGTTCTAGAACATTCTGGCGTATTCTTGTGCATTCTTCTACTGGACACTGTTGCAAGGGCCTGAACTTTCTTCCCTTAGTGTAGTCTGTGTTTTAAAATACAGCTTTTCCCCCTCTCTACACTGAGGTGAATCCAGTACAATAATTTCGGTCAGGACTTAACAACTGAGGGCATTCTCCCAGGATACATATATGTTTTTTAAAAGCTATAACCAATAGGCTATTAAAAAAAGAGAGAGAGAGTTCCAGAAAACCATCTACTTCTGCTTTATTGACTATGCCAAAGCCTTTGACTGTGTGGATCACAACAAACTGTGGAAAATTCTTCAAGAGATGGGAATTCCAGACCATCTGACCTGCCTCCTGAGAAATCTGTATGCAGGTCAAGAAGCAACAGTTAGAACTGGATGTGGAACAATAGACTGGTTCCAAATGGGGAAAGGAGTACATCAAGGCTGTATATTGTCACCCTCCTTATTTAACTTATATGCAAAGTACATCATGTGAAATGCCAGGCTGGATGAATCACAAGCTGGAATCAAGATTGTTGGGAGAAATATCAATAACCTCAGAAATACAGATGACACCACCCTTATGGCAGAAAGTGAAGAAGAATTAAAGAGCCTCTTGATGAAAGTGAAAGAGCAGAGTGAAAAAGCTGGCTTAAAACTCAACATTCAGAAAACTAAGATCATGGTATCCGGTCTCATCACTTCATGGCAAATAGATGGGGAAACATTGGAAACAGTAAAAGACTTCATTTCTTTGGGCTCCAAAATAACAGCAGATGGTGACTGCAGCCATGAAATTCAAAGAAGATTCCTCCTTAGAAGAAAAGCCATGACCAANGTATCCGGTCTCATCACTTCATGGCAAATAGATGGGGAAACATTGGAAACAGTAAAAGACTTCATTTCTTTGGGCTCCAAAATAACAGCAGATGGTGACTGCAGCCATGAAATTCAAAGAAGATTCCTCCTTAGAAGAAAAGCCATGACCAACCTAGACAGCATTTAAAAAGCAGAGACATTACTTTGCCAACAAAGGTCCATCTCGTCAAGGCTATGGTTTTTCCAATAGTCATGTATGGATGTGAGAGTGGACTATAAAGAAAGCTGAACACCAAAGAATTGATGCTTTTGCACTGTGGTGTTGGAGAAGAATCTGGAGATTCCCTTGGACTGCAAGGAGATCAAACCAGTCAATCCTGGAAATCAGTCCTGAATATTCACTGGAAGGACTGATGTTGAAGCTGAAGCTCCAATACTTTGGCCACCTGATGGGAAGAACTGACTGATTGGAAAAGCCCCTGATACTGGGAAAGATTGAAGGTAAGAGGAGAAGGGGACAACAGAGGATGAGATGGCTGGATGGCATCACCAACTCAATGGATATGAGTTTGAACAAGCTCTGGGAGTTGGTGATGGACAGGGAGGCCTGGTGTGCTGTGGTCCATGGGGTCGCAAAGAGTCAGACCTGAATGAGCCACTGAACTGAACTGATAACATAGGAATTTTAAGAAATTAAGTAGACTTGTGAGGAGTGTATTTTTAGTCAAGGGAGCTCTGACTTGGAGACCCTGAGCTGACTGCAGGCACACCATGGCCTTCTGTGGTGGTTGCACAGACAGTAGGCTCTCCTGTTTCTGGTCAAGGTGTGACTCAGATGCTAATCTGAGTCTTAACCGGGTGGTGACTGTGGGAGGCCTCCTTGCGGGGTCTCCTCAGAGCCTCCAGCAGCTTGAAGGATGGGCCTTAGTGGGTTTGAGCCACATACCACCAAGAGGGGTAATGATTCTGTATCTATTCATGCATAAATTAATGAAATTTGTGTGTGGTTTTTTTTTAATCAAAGCCATGCAACAATCGTTTTGAAACATTTCCTGAATATTCACACTGCTTTCCTGAGTTTTATACAAAATGCCCTTCTGAAATACTTTCTAAGCAATGCGTTCCCCCCTCCCCTACCACAGGGGCAATCTGAAACACTTTTGTGACCCTTTCACTAAATTTTTCTTTGAAACCTAGATACAGTTTCTTTAAACTTAGATATAGTCAGGTGCCTATGCCTTCAGAAAAGGAATAAGTGACTATGAAATAATGCTGAGCTGATACAATTCCCTGTCTTTGCATCAGATGAAAGATTGCTAACAATTTTCTGTGAACAGATTTTGTCTTCATTTTTAATGATGAAACTGATTTTAAAGACACCCTGGTTGCAAGCTAAGCTAAGCATATGTAATGCTTAGATCATAACAATAGTTACATAAATAGACCGTGGTCAATTATTATTTGGACTTCCAATAACTAAGAATCAAGTAATCAGATTTTTTGGGGGGGTATGGGAACTAGGAAACCATGTCTGTATCTTACTCTAAATGTGAAGTAAACAGATAAGCATCCACAATTAACAACTAATTTTCAGTCTGTCACGCCAGTGTGTAGGGAGTCTTCTCTGTGTGGAAAGGGAAGTTGGAGACTCACACTGGGCTCTCTGTCCCCTCCCCTGGAGCTGCAGCGATGCTGTGAAGGCCGAGACAAGATTTATCAGCCTTCTTTACACCCTCTGAAGATAACTAATGAGAGCCAGGTTCGGTAGTCTCAAATTCATCACAAAGTTTCAAAAATAACAAACACAACCTTACTCTTTATATATTACAACTTACAAATAAATACCAGGTGAGGGCTAATGTTTTTTACAAAAGAAAAAAAAAAGTACAACTTTTAAACCTAACACCTGAGGCACAAACATTCAAGATGGTTACAGAGCCAGCAGGTGGTGTGAGCAGGGTCTTGACCCTGTGCTCTGGCATNAATAAATACCAGGTGAGGGCTAATGTTTTTTACAAAAGAAAAAAAAAAGTACAACTTTTAAACCTAACACCTGAGGCACAAACATTCAAGATGGTTACAGAGCCAGCAGGTGGTGTGAGCAGGGTCTTGACCTGCTCTGGCATTCTGTGTTCACAGGAGGACAGAACAGAAGATGATTAAAGGTTGGAAAGATGACTGTTCCTGGCAGTGTGGTATTAAGGCCATTAATACGTCTGCATTTCAGCTCCAGTGTGCCCATACATTATTCTATCTATTAAAATATCATAAAGATGCCCTTTAATTAAAGATGACTTAGAGTCTAAGCCGTAACTAGATGTAATTTCATGCAAACACGTTTAGGGTGAATTCACTTTAAAGTAGAATTTAGCTAGTTTAACGAAAACATCATCTACTGGGCACTGAAAAAAAAAAAAGACATTCTANTTAGAGTCTAAGCCGTAACTAGATGTAATTTCATGCAAACACGTTTAGGGTGAATTCACTTTAAAGTAGAATTTAGCTAGTTTAACGAAAACATCATCTACTGGGCACTGAAAAAAAAAAAAAGACATTCTAATGGTCAATGCAATATAAATCCCGACAACTTTCTCATGCATTCACACTCAAATCGTCTGTACGGAAGGAATATCTACAGAGCACTGCCTAAAAGAAAATGTTGGCCAGTTCTTTGTTTTCCAATAAAAGATTTATTTCCAATATGGAAACGTTGTCCTTAATTTTCTTCATCAGTGGGAATAGCCGGGCAGCCCGCCCTCCTTTTTCAATCATGTTTTATTTCACATTTGTACCGACTTGACACCACAGTTACATTTGCAACTCCTGAAAGCAAAGATGAAACTTTGTTCCTGCTTTTGTGTTGAGCTGTACAATCTATTTCTCTCCTGGCAACAGATTTTAAATCTCTCTTCCTCCCCCCTCCCTTTTCTTCCTTTTCATGGGAACTGTTTGGTGAGCGCCGACAAAGCGCTGTGTTTGTGTTTTTTCCCCCTTTGCCTGGTTTCTGTGTCGGTGTGTGCAGGCACGCATTCATTAACGTAATTCCTCAACATCCAACAAGAGCGCATCATAAACCCGGGAGAAAAAAAGCCTCATAAATATTTAGATACTCCTTCTACCTTCCAAACGAGAGTGAAAAAGCGTCTTTAGCGAGGGGTTGGTTTGGGTTAATCTGCATGTGAATCAAGAAGAGGGACAAAAGGATGAAAAGGTGATGGAAACTCGAATACAAACCCTCTGGTCTCCAGGGGGTCATTCATCTTGTTCACGTCGATACCCTAGCGAGGCTTGGCTTTTTTCTGCGCATGAGCAAACAGAGCGGTTTCCAAAGACAGCTGGCGCAGGGTGTGTGTGCTTTGTTCTGTCTTGTAGTTTTCTAAGCCACGAAATTGCTGGACACCTTATATTTGATTTCTTCATTCTTCGTCGCTGCTCTACATAGGAAAGATGCCTCTCTGTTTAGTGATGTATGCAAATATACGAGGCAAGAAGTATGGACAAGATTTTTCTGTGTGGCAAAATATACGTGAAGCTTACCATTGTAACCTTTTTAAAAAAAAATGTGTGCAATCCAATGCCATTGACCACAATCACAGCGTTGTGTAACCGCCACCGCTGTCTATTTCTGGAACTTTTTCATCACCCCAAACAGAAGTTCTGTACACATTAAACAACTCCAGACTCTCCCCTCCCCCAACATGAACCGCATTTCTTTTTTTCTTAAACTCTGTTTCTAAAGTCCCCATATAGAGTTAGAGCTCCTGGCACTCGATTTGGAAGGGACTTGGGTGTGCAAAGCACGGAAGAATGGAAGATAAAGATAAAGAAGTAACATAAAGCTGGAAAAGTCTTTTCCCTTAAGTGTGATTTCCCTGAGCGAATGAACTCAAAGCCTGGGAAGGAATATGGGGACAGAAAAGCTGCATGCCAAATGGCCTGTCGTTTACACCAGAATGAAAAGTTAGCAGCTTCTGAAAATGCTCCATTTATTTTTCTAAGAAATTGGTTTAAGTAAGAATTTCAAAATAAAATTCAAAGAGAAAACCTTGTACTACCCAATATTATTTGAGACAAAAAACTGGATTTTATATTTTATAGAATTACTCCACCAAATATTGGGGGGCATACTACACTTGACTGAAAACTGAAGTGAAGGCCAGGAAGATAACCAGCTGTAAAAGATTCAATTAATTTATGTTGTTNTGTACTACCCAATATTATTTGAGACAAAAAACTGGATTTTATATTTTATAGAATTACTCCACCAAATATTGGGGGGCATACTACACTTGACTGAAAACTGAAGTGAAGGCCAGGAAGATAACCAGCTGTAAAAGATTCAATTAATTTATGTTGTTATTTCCCATTTTGCAAATCTCTGGGGTTGCAAATATGTTTCTTTAAATGAAAAACATATTTAGGTGTTATTGGTCAAATTCTGTTACAAGATAACATATTATGCAGGAAATTTGCAATCCTCACCCCCAAATTCACCACTTATTTTAAGAAATTTTTAATATAAGTTTGGTGCAATTAAAAAATACATCTTGTAATAACCTATAATGGAAAAGAACTGAAAAAGAACACACACATACATATACTTCGTGTGTATATATATATATATATATATATGTATATATATGTGTATATATATATATGTATGTATGTATAAATGGAATCACTTTTCTGTACACCTGAAACTAACAGACAGTTGTCAACCAACTAAACTTAAATTTTTTTAAAAAATGTGGGCAGTCCAATTGAGTTTGTTTTAATGGCATTTTGTTTCTGTAGAACCTAGAGACAGTCTCCCTAAGAATGAGTATGATCAGTTGAGACCACATGAAAGTGATTAATATTCTTCTTTCCNTAGATTTAAAGGACTAGATCTGATAGATAGAGTGCCTGATGAACTATGGATGGAGGTTCATGACATTGTACAGGAGACAGGGATCAAGAACATCCCCATGGGAAAGAAATGCAAAAAAGAAAAATGACTGTCTGAGGAGGCCTTACAAACAGCTGTGAAAAGAAGAGAAGTGAAAAGCAAACGAGAAAAGGAAAGATATACCCATTTGAATGCAGAGTTTCAAAGAATACCAAAGAGAGATAAGAAAACCTTCCTCAGCGATCAATGCAATGAAATAGAGGAAAACAATAGAATTGGAAAAACTAGAGATCTCTTCAAGAAAATTAGAGCTACCAAGGGAACATTCCATGCAAAGATGGGCTCGATAAAGGACAGAAATGTTATGGACCTAACAAAGCAGGAATGGTTATTTGACTCCAAATGTCAGCGGTGCTGCCTTTGAGAAATGCTGGCTGGACGTGTAATCAGCCCCCTTTAACATCGGAAGCCACCACCCTGGGCAGCCACCACCCTCCCTCCCCTTCCCTNGGGCTCGATAAAGGACAGAAATGTTATGGACCTAACAAAGCAGGAATGGTTATTTGACTCCAAATGTCAGCGGTGCTGCCTTTGAGAAATGCTGGCTGGACGTGTAATCAGCCCCCTTTAACATCGGAAGCCACCACCCTGGGCAGCCACCACCCTCCCTCCCCTTCCCTCGGTTCCTGGGCAGGTCACCACCACCCCCACCATCCCCCTGCCCCCAGGATCTCTTACCCACTTCTGAGTGACACTGAAATGGCCTAAACTCTGAATTAGGAAATCTTTATCCCTATAATTTGAATTGCTTCTTAAGTGTCTCTTTATGTCCAACCTGGTCCTGCTATTTGAGTTGACAATCTTCATTATGGAAGGATGCAGCAGTCATGGGGGAAAGAAGTTTAGAGGGAGAAGGTCTTCAAAGTTACAGAAGAAACAAGTTTAGGAGAAAGGCCTCCAAAGTTCCGGAAAGCTTTGCAGAACAGGGCCATGCTCAGCATTGCTCTTTGTAGGCTGCTGAGAAATGGCATCTGAGTGTCCGCAGGCAGAGCTGCAGGCACGGTCTTTTGCTAACAATACCCATACAGGACTCACTGGGCTGAGAGTTAGGAGGCCAAGAGGGACTGACCTTCATGGTGGTGGGAGATGGTGCTCTGCCGGGTGACCCAGACCTGCTGGGGTGCGCTTGTCAGGACCAAATCTGTTTCTTCTCCAGAGCTGAAAGTCAGATCAGGAAGTAAAGACTTTGAAAAACACGGACACCTCCTCCCTTCTGGACAGTGTTGGAAAACTTCTGAAAATGCTTCCTTCTAGGGCCCTTATTTTTCTTTTTTTGGGCAGAATCCTTCAGATTCAACCAGAAAGGAAAATATTTTTCAGATACAATGCTACTTTCTTAAAAGTAATCGGATAGGGAAAATTCAGATGGAAAAGATGGCATTTCAAAATCCCTTGATTTTTAATTGATTGTTAAAAGGATTCTGCGTCCCCTGCGTATCTTTCTGGGACTTCCCTGGTGGCTCGGATGGTAAAGAACCCACCTGCCAACACAGGAGACATCAGCTCGATCCCTGGGTCGGGAAGATCCCCTGGAGGAGGGAATGACCACCCACTCCAGTACTCTTGCCTGGAGAGAGGAGCCTGGCAGGATTAATTCCCTGTATCTATTGTTGGGAGAAAAGGGAGGGGAAAATGAAAAGCTTTTTTCTCATTTCGAGCTCAGTTTTTTCATCCTTGGTTAAACCCATCTCATACCTCGAGGATACAAGACTGACGGAGGGAAGTCCCTCAGGCCTTGGCACACAGGGGCAGCCCGCGTCCGCGGTAGAGGAGAAAGCCCTCTTGTCAGGAGTGTGAAGGCCCAGAGCTGAGGACGAGCAGGCAGAGGCCCTGGCTCCGCGCGCAGCAGGGGTGAGCGTCCTGCAGGCTCCCGGTGGGAGCGCCCTCAGCGAGGCCCCACGCCCGGGCCCTGAAGCAGTGTCTCTGAGAGCAGGCAGAGGGCAGCATGCCTGTGGGCCTCCTGCCTGTCCTCCTGGGGTCAGAGGCGCTCCCGGGCGTCGGCCCTGACGGCTGCGAACATCAGGGGAGGCTGGGGCCGGCGCTGCGTCCAGGCGGCCGCTCCTGGATCTCGGCTCACCTGGACTCCCCATGGAGAGAGAGGCCTATGGCAGGATGAAGCCCTCTGCCTCCTGTCCTTCCTTTGGACACGTCAAACGAGGCCTGGCTCCAGAGGGCTGGACGCTAACTCCTGGGCAGGCGGACAGCTGGTGCGGGGGCCCAGGGATGCCCAAAGCTGCGAACCTCTTTGGGAAGAAGCACCCCATTCAGGGGACTGAGGGACCCTGACACCCTTCTCTTCCTCTTGAGAGAGCTGAGCCGAGACGTCTGGCTCTCCTCTCACACAATACCTTCTGACTCAGAGGATTGTGCATGGCACAAACAAATAAATATAATAAATCCAGCAATTGGCTAGGAGCATACTTGAAATCACTGCAGATGATGACTGCAGCCATGAAATTAAACGACAACTTACTCCTTGGAAGAAAAGTTAGGACCAACCTTGATAGCATATTGAAAAGCAGAGACATTACCTTGCCAACAAAGGTCCATCTAGTCGAGACTATGGTTTTTCCAATGGTCCTGTATGGATGTGAGAGATGGACTGTGAAGAAAGCTGAGTGCCAAAGAATTGATGCTTTTGAACTGTGGT
>SJYV01030426.1:0-71330 GCA_006410875.1 Neotragus pygmaeus
TCTCGCCTGGAGGGGAGATCCTCCTGGTTGTTCTCGAGTTGCAATAAGTTCTTCTTGAGTTATGACGGGGACCAAAGGGACCTTCGCTCGGCCCTCCGAAAAGGCCAGGCTCCATGTGAGTTGTTAGGGGAATCTGGAGATTCCTTGGCATTCGGGGCCAGATCCTATGTCCTCGTATGGAGCCTGAGAATTCCTCTCTGCTGCTGACGTGGACCGTGGGGTTCCTCTGGAGGCTCCCCAAGGGTGTCAGGTCTCGTGTTGAGTGGAGAGGTGCACGTCCACATTCCTCCTGGGCTGTAACTTCAGGGTAAGGCTTCCAGTCGAGGTGACACAGGGGTCTGGGGCTTCCCTTCGAGGCGTTCCCACCTGGTTGAAACACGTGCCACCGTGGGGGGGGGGCCAATCCTCGGGGTGACAGTTGAGGCGATTCAGGGCTGCCGGGTTCCTCTGGATTCGAGAGAGACATCTGGGGGTCTCGTGGAACAGGTGCCACGATGCCCAGAGTAACTCTGAACACACCTGTGGAGAGCGCCTCCTCTTGAGATGGGACGGGACCGTCAGGAATCCTTCCCCGATGAAGCAGGGAATGGAGTCCTCATCTGGAGCAGAGCAGGGGGACACGGGATTCCTCTTGAGTTATGGCGGGGAACTCGTTGTTTGTCTCGAGTGGAGACGTGTATGTCCTGATATTCTTGAGTTGCTGCAAGGGTGTGAAGGAACCCGTCGAAGTTCATGATGGATGGGATGACTTCCCGTGAGATGCCCCAGAGGAGAACGGCCTCATCACGCCAGGAGGGATATCCTCTTGGCTTTTCTCGAGTTGCGACAGGTTTTTCTCGAGTTACGACGGGGACCACAGACACCTATCTCTGTACAATCCAGAAAGGCGAGGGTCCAAGCGAGTTGCCAGATGCCTCTGGGGATTCCTTGACATTCGTGGCCGTCTCAAAAGTTTTCGTCTGGAGCCTGAGGATTCCTCTCCACTGCTGATTTGGAACGTGGTGTTCCTCTGGAGGTTCCCCAGGGGAGTCAGGTCATGTCCCGAGTGGAGACGTGCACATCCGCTTTCCTCCTGAGCTGTAGCTGCAGGGTCAGGCTTCCCATCGAGGTGACAGAGGGGTCTGGGACTTCCTCTAGAGGCTTTCCCTCCGGGTTGAAACACGTGCCACCGCGGTGGGAACCAATTCTCAGGGTGACAATCGAGGCGGCTCAGGGCCACCAGGTTTCTCTGGAGTGGACAGAGATATCTTGGGGACTCGAGGAACAGTTGGAGCGACCCCTGGAGTTCCTATGCACACTCCTGTGGAGAGCGCCTCCTCCTGAGATGGTATGGTAGCGTGGGGAATCCTTTCCCAATGAAGCAGGGAAAAAAATCCTCATCTGGAGCGGAGCAGGCGGACACAGGGTTTCTCTGGAGTTGTGGCGGGACTCTCAGTGTTCCTCTCGAGTGGAGACCCATATGTCAGGATATTCTTGAGTGACTGCAAAGGTGTGAAAGAACCCGTCGAGGTTCGTGAGGGATGGGGTGACTTCCCGCGAGATGCCCCAAAGGAGAATGGCCTCATCTCGCCTGGAGGGGAGATCCTCCTGGTTTTTCTCGTGTTGCAGCAGGTTCCACTTGTGTTATGACGGGAACCCCAGGGACTCGCCCCTGTGCTCTCCAAAAGGCCAGGCTACAGGCGAATTGCCACGGGCCTCTGGGGATTACTTGGCATTCTGGGCTGGCTCCTAAGTTCTCGTCTGGAGCCTGAGGAATCCTCTCCACAGCATACTTGGGCCATGGGGTTCCTCTGGAGGCTCCCCAGGATTGTCAGGTCTCCTCTCCAGTGGAGACATGCATGTCGCTTAGCTCCTGATCTGTAGCCACAAGTTCAGGCTTCCCATTGAGGTGACACAGGGGTCTGGGGCTTCTCAAGGTTTTCCCACTGGGTTGAAAGACGTGCCACTGTGGTTGGAGCCAATCCTCGGGGTGACAGTCGAGGTGGCGCAGGGCCACCAGTTTCCTCTGGAGTGGACAGAGACATCTTGGTGTCTGGTGGAACAGGAGGTGCGACCCCCGGAGTTCTCCTGGACACTCCTGTGGAGAGCGCCTCCTCTTTAAATGTGAAGGGACCGTGGGAAAACCTTCGCCGATGAAGCAGGGAAAGGAACCCTCATCTGGAACAGAGCAGAGATACACGGATCTCCTCTTGAATTGTGGCGGGACACACAGTTTTTCTTTCAAGTGGAGACGTGTATGTCGTGATATTCTTGATTCACTGCAAGGGTGTGAAGGAACCCGTCGAGGTTCATGAGGGATGGGGTGACTTCCTGCGAGATGCCCAAGAGGACAAGGGCCTAATCTCGCCTGAAGGGGAGAACCTCCTGGTTTTTCTCGAGTTGCAGCCGGTTCCTCTCAAGTAACGGCAGGGACCTCAGAGACCCACCACTTTGTTCTCCAGAAAGACCAGACTCCATGTAAGTTGCCAGGGGCCTCTGGTGATTCCTTTGCATTCAGGGCTGGCTCCTAAGTCCTCGTCTGGAGCCTGAGGATTCCTCTCCACTGCCGAAGTGGACTGTGGTGTTCCTCTGGAGGTTCCCCAGGGGAGTCAAGTCACGTCTCAAGTGGAGACATGCACATCCACTTTCCTCCCGGGCTGTAGCCGCAGGGACAGACTTCCAGTCGAGGTGACACAGGGGTCTCGGGCTTTCCCTCAAGGCTTTCCCACAGGGTTGAAACACGTGCCACCGTGGTGGGAGCCAATTATCGGGGTGACAGTCGAGGTGGCACAGGACCACCAGATTCCTCTGGAGTGAACAGAGACAACTGGGGGACTCATGGAATAGGTGGCAAGGCCACCAGAGTTCCTCTCGACACTCATGTGGAGAGCGCCTCTTCTTGAGATGGGACGGGACCATGGGGAAACCTTTCCCGACTAAGCAGGGAAAGGAATCCTCATCTGGAGCGGAGCAGGGGGACACAGGGCTCCTCTGGAGTTGTGGACGGACCCTCAGTGTTCCTCTCGAGTGGAGACGTGTATGTCGGGATATTCTTGAGTCACTGCAAGGGCATGAAGGGACCTGTTGAGGTTCGTGAGGGATGGGGTGACTTCCCGCGAGATGCCGCAAAGCAGGAGGTTCTCATCTCGCCTGGAGGGGAGATCCTCCTGGTTTTTCCCCTGTTGCAGCAGGTTCCTCTTGTGTTACGACGGAGACCCCAGGGACCCGCCCCTGTGCCCTCTGGAAAGCCAGGTTCCAGGTGAATTGGCAGGGCCCTCTGGGATTCCTTATCATTCGAGGCAGCTCCTAAGTCCTTCTCTGGAGCCTGAGGAATCCTCTCTACTGCTGACGTAGACTTTGGCTTCCTCTGGAGGCTCCCCAGGGGAGTCAGGTCTAGTCTTGAGTGGATAATTGCATGTCCACTTTCCTCTTGGACTGTAGATGCAGGGTCAGTCTCCCATCGAGGTGACACAGGGGTCTGGGGCTTCCCTTTGAGGCTTTCCCACCAGGTTGAAACACGTGACCCTGTGGTTGGAGTCAATCCTCGGGGTGACAGTCGAGGTGATGCAGGGCCACCAGGTTCCTCTGGATAAAAGAGAGACACCTGGAGGTCTCGTGGAACAGGTGCAGCAATGCCCGGAGTTCCTCTCAACACTCCTGTGGAGAGTGCCTCCTCTTGAGATGCGACGGGATCATCAGGAATCCTTCCCCGTTGCAGGGAATAGAACCCTCATCTGGAGCGGAGCAGGGGGACATGGGGTTCCTCTTGAGTTATGGCGGGGAACTAGTTGTTTGTCTCGAGTGGAGACGTGTATGTCCTGATATTCTTGAGTCACTGCAAGGGTGTGAAGGAACCCGTCGAGGTTCATGAGGGATGGGATGACTTCCCGTGAGATGCCCCAAAGGAGAATGGCCTCATCTCTCTTGGAGGGATATCCTCCTGGCTTTTCTCATGTTGCGACAGGTTCTTCTCGAGTTACGATGGGGATCACAGGCACCCGTCTCTGTACACTCCTGAAAAGCCAGGGTCCACGCGAGTTGCCACGGCCTGTGTGGATTCCTTGACATTCATAGCCGGCTCAAAAGTTTTCGTCTGGTGCCTGAGGATTCCTCTCGATTGCTGATTTAGACCGTGGTGTTCCTCTGGAGGTTCCCCAGGGGAGTCAGGTCATGTCCTGAGTGGAGATGTGTACATCCACTTTCCTCACGAGCTGTAGCTGCAGGATCAGGCTTCTTGTCGAGGTGACACAGAGGTCTGGACCTTACCCTCGAGGCTTTCCTTCAGGGTTGAAACACGTCCCACCATCGTGGGAGCCAATCCTCAGGGTGACAGTCGAGGTGGCTCAGGGCCATAAGGTTCCTCTGGAGTGGACAGAGACATCTTGGGGAATCATGGAACATGTGGCATGACCACCGAAGTTCCTATGGACACCTGTGGAGAGTGCCTCCTCTTGAGATGAGATGGTAACGTGAGGAATCCTTTCCCAACGAAGCGGGGAAAAGAATTCTCATCTGGAGCGGAGCAGGGGGACNTGGAACATGTGGCATGACCACCGAAGTTCCTATGGACACCTGTGGAGAGTGCCTCCTCTTGAGATGAGATGGTAACGTGAGGAATCCTTTCCCAACGAAGCGGGGAAAAGAATTCTCATCTGGAGCGGAGCAGGGGGACACAGGGCTCCTCTAGAGTTGGACGGACCCTCAGTGATCCTCTTGAGTGGAGACGTGTATGTCGGGATATTCTTGAGCCGCTGCAAGGGTGTGAAGGAACTCGTCGAGGATCATGAGGGATGGGGTGACTTCCCGTGAGATGCCACAAGCAGAAAGTCATCTCGCCTGGAGGGGAGATCCTCCTGGTTTTTCCCGTGTTGCAGCAGGTTCCTCTTGTGTTACGACAAGGACCCCAGGGACCCGCACCTGTGCCCTCCTGAAAGGCCAGGCTCCAGGTGAATTGACAGGGGCCTCTGGGATTCCTTGGCATTTGGGGCGGCTCCTAAGTCCTCGTCTGGAGCCTGAGGAATCCTCTCTACTGCTGACGTGGACTTGGGGTTCCTATGGAGGCTCCCCAGGTGAGTCAGGTCTCATCTTGAGTGGATAGTTGCATGTCCGCTTTCCTCCTAGGCTGTAGCTGCATGGTCAGGCTTCCGTCGAAGTGACACAGGGGTCTGGGGTTTCCCCTCGAGGCTTCCCCACAGGGTTGAAACACGTGCCACCGAGGTGGGAATCAATCCTTGGGGTGACATTCGAGGCGGCGCAGGGCCACCAGGTTCCTCTTGAGTGCACAGAGACATCTGGTGGAACAGGTGGTGTGACCCCATGTGTTCCTCTGGAAACTCCTGTGGAGAGCCCTTCCTAATGATATGTGACGGGACGTTGGGAATCCTTCCCGCCGAGCACAGAAAATAAACTTCATCTAGATCGGAGAACGGGACACGGTGCTCCTCTTGAGTTTTGGTGGGGTCCTGGGTGTTCCTCTCTAGTGTGAGACGTGTATGTTGGGATATTCTTGAGTTGCTGTAAGCGTGTGAAGGAACCCATCCAGGTTCATGAGGGAAGGGTTCACTTCTCACGAGATGTCGCAGAGGACTTTGGCCTCATCTCACCTGGAGGGGAGATCCGCCTGGTTGTTCTCGAGTTGCGATAAGTTCTTCTCGAGTTACAACGGGGACCACAGGCACCCATCTATGTACAATCCGGAAACGCAAGGGTCCAAGCTAGTTGCCAGGGACCTCTGGGGATTCGTTGACATTTGTGGCTGTCTCGAAAGTTTTCATCTAGAGTGTGAGGATTCCTCTCCACTGCTGAATTGGACCGTGGTGTTCCTCTGGAGGTTCCACATGGGAGTCCGGTCATGTCCCGAGGTGAGATGTGCACATCTGCTTTCCTCCCGAGCTGTAGCTGCAGGGTCAGGCTTCCCGTCGAGGTGACGGAGGGGTCTGGGGCTTCCCCTCGAGGCTTTCTCTCAGGGTTGAAACACGTGCCACCGTGATGGGAGCCAATCTTCAGTGTGACAGTCAAGGTGGCGCTGGGCCACCAGGTTCCTCTGGAGTGGACAGAGACATCTTGGGGACTCATGGAACAGGTGGAGCGACTCCCGGAGTTCCTATGGACACTCCTGTGGAGAACGCCTCTTCTTGAGATGGGATGGAACCGTGGGGAATCCTTTCCCAACGAAGCAGGTAAAAGAATCCTCATCTGGAGTGGAGCAGGCGGACACAGGGCTCCTCTGGAATTGGGGCTGGACCCTGGGTGTTCCTCTCGAGTGTAGACGTGTATGTCGGGATATTCTTGAGTGACTGCAAAGGTGTGAAGGAACCCATCGAGGTTCAAGAGGGATGGGGTGACTTCCCGTGAGATGCCGCAAAGGAGAAGGGCCTCATCTCGCCTGGAGGGGAGATCCTCCTGGTTTTTCTCGTGTTGCAGCAGGTTCCTCTTGTGTTATGATGGGGACCCCAGGGACTCTCCCCTGTAATCTCCAAAAGGCCAGGCTCCAGGCGAATTGCCAGTGGCCTCTGGGGANATCTCGCCTGGAGGGGAGATCCTCCTGGTTTTTCTCGTGTTGCAGCAGGTTCCTCTTGTGTTATGATGGGGACCCCAGGGACTCTCCCCTGTAATCTCCAAAAGGCCAGGCTCCAGGCGAATTGCCAGTGGCCTCTGGGGATTACTTGGCATTAGGGTTCGGCTCCTAAGTCCTCGTCTGTAGCCTGAGGAATCCTCTCCACAGCAGATTTGGAGCGTGGGGTTCCTCTGGAGGCTCCCCAGGATTGTCAGGTCTCCTCTCCGGTGGAGACATGCACGTTGCTTACTACCAGACCTGTAGCCACAGGTTCAGGTTGCCCGTTGAGGTGACACAGGGGTCTGGGGCTTTTTCTCAAGGTTTGCCCACTGGGTTGAAAGACGTGCCACTGTGGTTGGAGCCAATCTTCGGGGTGACAGTCGAGGTGGCACAGGGCCACCGGGTTCTTCTGGAGTGGACAGAGACATGTTGGTGTCTGGGGGAAGAGGAGGTACGACCCTCGGAGTTCTCCTGTCACTCCTGGAGAGAGCACCTCCTCTTTAGATGTGACGAGACAGTGGACAAACCTTCCCCGACGAAGCAGGGAAAGGAAACCTAATCTGGAACAGAGCAGGAGGACACGGATCTCCTCTTGAGTTGTCGGGACACTCGGTGTTCCTCTCGAGTGGAGATGTGTATATCGTGATATTCTTGAGTTGCTGCAAGGGTGCAAAGGAACCCGTCGAGGTTCATGAGGGATGGGGTGACTTCCTGCGAGATGCTGGAGAGGACAAGAGCCTAATCTCTCCTGGAGGTGAGATCCTCCTGGTTATTCTTGAGTTGCAGCAGGTTCCTCTCGAGTAACGACGGGGACCCCAGAGACCCGCCCCTGTGCTCTCCGGAAAGGCCAGTCTCCACGCGAGTTGCCAGGGGCCTCTGAGGATTCCTTGGCATTCGGGGCTGGCTCCTAAGTCCTCGTCTGGAGCCTGAGGATTCCTCTCGAATGCCGAAGTGGAGTGTGGTGTTCCTCTGGAGGTACCCCAGGGGAGTCAGGTCACGTCTCGAGTGGAGACGTGCATATCCGCTTTCCTCCCGGGCTGTAGCCACAGGGACAGACTTCCAGTTGAGGTGACACAGGGGTCTGGGGCTTCCCCTCAAGGCTTTCCCACAGGGTTGAAACACGTCCCCTGTCATGGGAGCCAATCCTCGGGGTGACAGTCTAGGCGGCACAGGACCACCAGGTTCCTCTGGAGTGGACAGAGACAACTGGGGGACTCATGGAACAGGTGGTGCGGCCACCAAAGTTCCTCTGGACACTCCTGTGGATACCGCCTCCTCTTGAGTTGTGACGGGACCATGGGGAAACCTTTCCCAACGAAGCAGGGAAAAGAATCCTCATCTGGAGGGGAGCAGGGGGACATAGGGCTCCTCTGGAGTTATGGCTGGTCCCTAGGTGTTCCTCTCAAGAGGAGACGTGTATGTCGGGACATTCTTTAATGACTGCAAGGGTGTGAATGAACCCATCAAGGTTCATGAGGGATGGGGTGACTTCCCGCGAGATGCCACAAGGAGAAGGTCCTCATCTCGCCTGGAGGGAAGATCCTCCTGGTTTTCTCGTGTTGCAGCAGGTTCCTCTTGTGTTATGACGGGACCCCAGGGACACGCCTCTGTGCCCTCGGGAAAGGCCAGGTTCCAGGCGAATTGAGAGGGGCCTCTGGGATTCCTTGGCATTCCTAGCGGCTCCTATGTCCTCGTCTGGAGCCTGAGGAATCCTCTCTACTGCTGAGGTTGACTTAGGGTCCCTCTGAAGGCTCCCCAGTGGAGTCAGGTCTTTGTTCGAGCAGAGAGTTGCATGTCTGCTTTCCTCCTGGGCTGTAAATGCAGGGTCAGGCTCCCGTCGAGGTGACACAGGGGTATGGGTCTTCCCCTTTAGGCTTTCCCACAGGGTTGAAACACGTGCCTCCATGGTGGGAGCCAATCCTCGGGGTGACATTCGAGGCGGCACATGGCCACCAGGTTCCTCTCGAGTGCACAGAGATATCTGGGGATCTCGTGGAACAGGTGGTGCGCCCCCATGTGTTCCTCTGTACACTCCTGTGGAGAGCCCCTCCTAATGATATGCGACAGGAACTTTGGGAATCCTTTGCAACGAAGCACAAAAAAGAAACCTCATCTGTATCAGAGAAGGGGGACACGGTGCTCCTCTTGGGTTGTGGCAGGACCCTCAGTATTCCTCTCGAGTGGAGACGTGTATGTCGAGATATTCTTGAGTTGCCTCAAGGGTGTGAAGCAACCCGTCGAGGTTCATGAGGGTTGAGTTCACTTCTCGCGAGATGCCACAGAGGACAGTGGCCCCATCTCGCCTGGAGGGGAGATCCTTCTGGTTTTTATCGATTTCCAGCAGGTTCCTCTTGAGTTGTGGTGGGGCCCCAGGGACCATCTCCTTTGCCCTCTGCAAAGGCCAGTGTTCACTCGAGGTGAACAGGGGCCCCTAGGGATTCATTGGCATTCGGGACTGGCTCCTAAGTCCTCGTCTGGAGCCTGAGAACTCCTCTCCACTTCTGATGTGGAACGTGGGGTTCCTCTGGAGGTTCCCCAGTGGGGTCAGGTCTCGTCTCGAGTGGAGATGTGCATGTCGGCTTTGCTCCCTAGTTGTAGCAGCAGGGTCAAGCTTTCCGTCGAGGTGACACAGTGGTCTAGGTCTTCCCCTCGAGGCTTTCCCACAGTGTTTAAACACATGCCACCACGGTGGATGCCAGTACTCGGGGTGACATTCGAGGCTGCGCAGGGCCCCCTGGTTCCTCTGGAGTGGACAGAGACATCTGGGGGTCACATGGAACAGGTGGCACGAACCCTGGAGTTCCTCTGGACTCTCCTTTGGAGAATGCCTCCTCTTGAGATGTGACGGGAACGTCGGGAATCCTTCCCCGTTGAAGCAGGAAAAGAAAACCTCATCTGGAGCGGAACAGGGTGACACGGGGCTCCTCTGGAGTTGTGGAGGGACTCTCGATGTTCCTCTCGAGTGGTGTCGTGTATGTGGGGATATTCTTGAGTCGCTGCAAGGGTGGGAAGGAACCCATCGAGATTCATGAGGGTTGACGTGACTTCGCACAAGATGCCGCAGAGGACGAGGGCCTCGTCTCGCCTGGAGGGGAGATCCTCCTGGTTGTTCTCGAGTTGCGGTGAGTTCTTCACGAATTACGACGGAGACCCCAGGGACCCTCAGTCTGCCCTACGAAAAGGCCAGGCTCCATGAGAGTTGTTAGGGGAATCTGGGGATTCCTTGGCATTCAGGGCCAGCTCCTATGTTCTCGTGTGGAGCCTGAGGATTCCTTTCCGCTGCTGACGTGGACCATGGGGTTGCTCTGGAGGCTCCCCAAGGGTGTCAGGTCTTGAGTTGAGTGGAGACGTGCACATCCGCATTCCTCCTGGGCTATAACTGCAGGGTCATGCTTCCCGTCGAAGTGACACAGGGGTCTGGCACTTCCCCTCGAGGCTTTCCCACAGGGTTGAAACACATGCCACCGTGGTGGGAGCCAATCCTCGGGGTGACAGTCGAGGTGGCGCAGGGCCATCAGGTTCCTCTGGAGTGGACAGAGACACCTTGGGGACTCGTGGAACAGGTTGTGCTACCCCCGGAGTTCCTAAGTACACTCCTGTTTCGAGCGCCTCCTCTTGAGATGCGGTGGTACTGTGGGGCATCCTTTCCCAACAAAGCAGGGGAAAGAATCCGCATCTGGAGAAAAGCAGGGGGACACAGGGCTCCTCTGGAGTTGTGGCTGGTCCCTAGGTGTTCCTCTAGAGTGGAGACGTGTATGTTGGGATATTCTTGAGTGACTGCAAGGGTGTGAAGAAACCCGTCGAGGTCTGTGAGGGATGGGGTGACTTCTCGCAAGATACCACCAGGAGAAGGGCCTCATTTTGCCTGGAGGGGAGATCCTCCTGGTTTTTCACGTGTTGCAGCAAGTTCCTCTTGTGTTATGATGGGGACCCCAGGGACTCACCCCTGTGCTCTCCAAAAGACCAGGCTCCAGGCGAATTGCCAACGGCCTCTGGGGATGACTTGGCACTCGGGTTCGGCTCCTATGACCTTGTCTGGAGACTGAGGAATCCTCTCCAGAGCAGACTTGGACCTTGGGGTTCCTCTGGAGGCTCCCCAGGATTGTCAGGTCTCCTCTCCAGTGGAGACATGCACGTCGTTTACTTTCCGACCTTTAGCCACAGGTTCAGGCTGCCCGTTGAGGTGACATAGGGGTCTGGGGCTTCTCCTCGAGGTTTTACCACTGGGTTGAAAGACGTGCCACTGTGGTTGGAGCCAATCCTCGGGGTGACAGTCATGGTGGCCCAGGGCCACCAGGTTCCTCTGGAGTGGATAGAGACATCTGGGTGTCTGGTGAAACAGGAGGTGTGACCCCCGGAGTTCTCCTGCACACGCCAGTGGATAGCGCCTCCTCTTGAGATGCGACAGAACTGTGGGGAATCCATTCCCGATGAAGCCAGGAAAGGAATCCTCATGTGGAGCAGAGCTGGGGGACCCAGGTCTCCTCTTGAATTGTGGCGGGACCCTCGGTGTTCTGCTCGAGTGGAGACTTGTATGTTGGGATATTCTTGAGTGGCTGCAAGGGGGTGAAGAAACCCCTCGAGGTCCGTGAAGGATGGGGTGACTTCCCACGAGATGCTGCAAACGAGAAGTCCTCATCTCGCCTGGAGGGGAAATCCTCCTGGTTTTTCTCGTATTGAAGCAGGTTCCTCTTTTGTTACGACGGGGATCACAGGGACTTGCCCATGTCCCCTCCGGAAAGCCAGGCTCCAGGCAAATTGCCAGGGGCCTCTGGGAATTCCTTGGCATTCGAGGCCGCCTCCTGGGTCCTCGTCTGGAGCCTGAGGAATCCTGTACACAGCAGAATTGGACCGTGGCGTTCCTCTGGAGGCTCCCCAGGGGAGTCTGGTCTCTCCAGTGGAGACGTGTATGTCCCCTCACCTCCGTACCTGTAGCCACAGGTTCAGGCTGCCAGTTGAGGTGACACAGGGGTCTGCGGCCTCCCTTCGAGGTTTTCCCACAGGGTTGAAACACCTGCCACCGTGGTGGGAGCCAATACTCAGTGTGACAGTTGAGGCAGCGCAGGACCACCAGGTTCCTCTGGAATGGACAGAGACACCTGGGCATCTCGTGCAAGAGGTGGCGTGACTCCACGAGTTCCTTTGGACACTCTTGTGGAGAGCGCCTCCCTTTGAGATGCAACGGGACCTTCGGAAATCCTTCCCCGACGAAGCAGGGAAAGGAACCCACATCTGGATTGGAGAAGGGGAACACGGAGCTCCTCTTGAACTGTGGCGGGATCCTCAGTGTTCCTCTCAAGTGGAGACGTGTATATCAGGATATTCTTGAGTCGCTGCAAGGGTGGGAAGGAACCCATTGAGGTTCACGAGGGATGGGGTGACTTCATGTGAGATGCCACAGAGGACAAGGGCCTCCTCTCGCCTGGAGGGGAGATCCTCCTGGTTTTTCACGAATTGTGCAAGGTTCCTCTCGAGTTAAGACGGGGACCCCAGGATCCCGCACCTGTGTCCTCTGGAAAGGCCAGGCTTCACTCAAGCTGAAAGGGGCCTCTGGGGATTCCTTGGCATTTGGGGCCGGCTCCTAAGGCCTCGTCTGGATCCTGAGGATTCCTCTCCATTGCTGACGTGGACCATGGTGTTCCTCTGGAGGCTCCCCAGGGGAGTCAGGTCTCATCTCGAACAGAGAGGTACACGTCCGCTCTTCCTCCCGAGCTGTAGCTGCAGGGTCATGCTTCCCGTCGAGGTAACACAAGGGTCTGTGGCTTCCCCTTGATGCTTTCCCACAGGGTTGAAACACGTCACACCATGGTGGGA
The DNA here is from genome assembly GCA_006410875.1 of Neotragus pygmaeus. Taxonomy (NCBI): domain Eukaryota; kingdom Metazoa; phylum Chordata; class Mammalia; order Artiodactyla; family Bovidae; genus Neotragus; species Neotragus pygmaeus. The sequence goes on from SJYV01030426.1 coordinate 12,350, forward strand.
GCCTCTTCTCAGGGTGACAGTCCAGGTGGCTCAGGGCCCCCAGGTTCCACTGGAGTGGACAGAGACAACTGTGGGTCTCATGGAACAGGTGACCTGACCTCCAGTGTTCCTCTAGACACTCTTGTGGAGAGCGCCTCCACTTGAGATGCGACGGGACCATGGGTAATCCTTCCCCGACGAAGCAGGGAAAGGATCGCTCATCTGGAGAGGAGCAGTGGGACACTGGGCTTCTCTTGAGTTGTGGCGGGACTCTCGGTGTTCCTCTCGAGTGGAGACGTGTATGTTGGGATATTCTTGAGTTGCTGCAAGGGTGTGAAGGAACCCATCGAGGTTCATGAGGGATGGGTTCACTTCTCGTGAGATGCCACAGAGGACAGTGGCCTGATCTCGCCTGGAGGGCAATCCTTCTGGTTTTTATCAAGTTCCAGCAGGTTCTCCTCGTGTTGTGGTGGGGCCCTAGGGACCGTCTCCTTTGCCCTCCGGAAAGGCCAGGCTTCACTCGAGTTGACAGGGGCCCCTGGGGATTCATTGGCATTCGGGACCGGCTCCTAAGTCCTTGTCTAGAGCCTGAGGATTCCTCTTCACTGCTGACGTCGACCTTNCATCGAGGTTCATGAGGAATGGGTTCACTTCTCGTGAGATGCCACAGAGGACAGTGGCCTGATCTCGCCTGGAGGGCAATCCTTCTGGTTTTTATCAAGTTCCAGCAGGTTCTCCTCGTGTTGTGGTGGGGCCCTAGGGACCGTCTCCTTTGCCCTCCGGAAAGGCCAGGCTTCACTCGAGTTGACAGGGGCCCCTGGGGATTCATTGGCATTCGGGACCGGCTCCTAAGTCCTTGTCTAGAGCCTGAGGATTCCTCTTCACTGCTGACGTCGACCTTGGGGTTCCACTGGAGGTTCCCCAGGGGAGTCAGGTCTCGTCTCGAGTGGAGAGGTGCACGTCCGCTTTCATCCCGATCTGGAGCCACAGGTTCAGGCTTCGCGATGAGTGACAGTGTTCTGGGCCTTCCCCTCCAGGCTTTCCCACAGGGTTGAAACACGTGCCACCATGGTCAGAGCCAATTCTCGGGGTGACAGTTGAGGAGGCGAAGGGCCACCAGGTTCCTCTGGAGTGGACAGAGACATCTGGGGGTCTTGTGGAACAGGTGACACGACCACTGGAGTTCCTCTGGACAATTCTGTGAAGACCCCACCTAATGATATGCCACGGTACTGTCGGGAATCCTTCCCGATGAAGCATGGAAAAGAACTCTCATCTGGAGTGAAGAAGGGGGACACGGGGCTCCTCTTGAGTTGTGGTGGGACCCTCGGTGTTCCTCTCGAGTGGAGACATGTATGTCAAGATATCTTGAGTCTCTGGAAGGGTGTGAAGGAACCCGTAGATTTTCATGAGGGATGGGGTGACTTCCCGCGAGATGCCACAGAGGACAATGTACTCATCTCGCCTGGAGGAGAGATCCTCCTGGTTTTTCTCGAGTAGCAGCAGGTTCCTATCGAGTTAAGACTGGGACCCCAGGGTGAACCCTCCCTCCGTGCCTCCGGAAAAGCCAGTCTCGACACGAGTTGCCAGGGGCCTCTGGGGATTCCTTGGCATTCGGGGCCGGCTCATAAGTCCTCGTCTGGAGTCTGAAGAATCCTCTCCACAGCACACTTGGATGGTGGCATTCCTCTGAAGGCTCCCCAGGGGACTCAGGATTCCTCTCCAATTGAGACCTGCATGTCTGCTTACCTCCCGACCTGTAGCCACAGGTTTAGGCTGCCCGTTGAGGTGACACATGAGTCTGGGACTTCCCCTTGAGGTTTTCACACAGGGTTGAAACACGTGCCACCGTGGTGGGAACCAATACTCAGTGAGATAGTCGAGGCGGCGCAGGGTCACCAGGTTCCTCTGGAGTGGACAGAGACATCTGGGCCTCTTGTGCAACAGGTGGCGTGACTTCCGGAGTACCTCTGGACACTCTTGTGGAGAGCGCCTCACTTTGAGATTTGACGAGATCGTCGGGAATCCTTCCCAGACGAAGGAAGGAAAGGAACCCACATCTGGATTGGAAAAGGGGGACACAGGGCTCTTCTTGAATTGTGGCGGGACCCACAGTGCTCCTCTCCAGTGGAGACGTGTATTTCAGGATATTCTTGAGTCGTTGCAAGAGTGTGAAGGAACCCGTCGAAGTTCATGAGGGATGGGGTGAATTCCAGCAAGATGCCACAGAAGTCAAAGACCTCATCCCGCTTAGGGGAGATCCTCCTTGTTTTTCTCGAGTTGTGGCAAGTTGCTCTCGAGCTACAACGTGGACACCAAGGACCCGCCCCTCTGCCCTCCGGAAAGGCCAGGCTCCATGCGAGCTGCCAGGGGCCTATGGGGATTCCATGGCATTCGGAGCCGGCTCCTAAGTCCTCGTCTGGAGCCTGAGACTTCCTCTCTACTGCTGACGTGGACCGTGAGGTTCCTCTGGAGGGCCTCCAGGGGAGTCACATCTTGTCTCGAGTGGAGACGTGCTCGTCTGCTTCCCCCCCGAGCTGTATTCTCATGGTCAGGCTTTCCGTCGAGGTGACACAGGGGTTAGGAATTCCCACTCAAGGCTTTCCCACAGGGTTGAAACACGTGCCACTGTGGTGGGAGCCAATCTTCGGGGTGACATTCAAGGCAGCGCAGGGCCACCAGGTTCCCCTGGAGTGGACAGAGACATCTGGGGGTCTCATGGAACAGGTTGTGCGACCCCCGTAGTTCCTCTGGACAATCCTGTGGAGAACGCCTCCTCTTGAGATGTGACAGGACCATCAGGAATCCTTCCCCGTAGAATCAGGGAAAGGGACCCTCATCTGGAGCGAAACAGGGGGACATGGGGCTCCTCTTGAGTTTTGGCGGGACACTCGGTGTTCTTTTCGAGTTGAGACGTGTATATTGGGATATTCTTGAGTCGCTGCAAGAGTGTGAAGGAACCTGTCAAGGTTCATGACGGATGGGGTGACTTGCGAGATTCTGCAGAGGACAAGGGCCTCATCTCGCCAGGAGTGGAGATCCTCCCGGTATTTCTCCAGTTGCGACAGCTTCCTCTGGAGTTACGACGGGGAAACCAAGGACCCGCCCCTGTGCCCTCCAGAAAGGACAAGCTCCACGCTAGTTGCCAGGGGCCGCTGGGGATTCTTTGGCATTCGGGGCTGGCTCCTAAGTCCTCATCTGGAGCCTGAGGATTCCTCTCCACTGCTGAAGTGGATCGTGGGGTTCGTCTGGAGGCTACCCAGGGTTGTCAGGTCTCGTCTTGAGTGGAGAGGTGCATGTCTGCTTTCCTCCTGAGCTGTAGCCCCAGGGTCAGGATTCCCATCGAGGTGACACAGGTGTCTGCGGCTTCCCCTCGAGGCTTTTTCACAGGGTTGAAACATGTGCCACTGTGGTGAGATCCAACCTTCGTCGTGACAGTCAAGGCGGCACAGGGCCATCAGATTCCTCTGGAGTGGACAGAGACATCTGGAGGTCTCGTGGAACAGGTGGTGCGACCCCCGTATTTCCTCTGGACACTCCTGTGGAGAGCGCCTCCTCTTGAGATGCGATGGGACCATCAGGAATCCTTCCTCATTGAAGCAGGGAAAGGGACCCTCAAGTGGAGCGGAGCATGGGGACACGGGGCTCCTCTTGAGTTGTGGCGGGACCCTCAGTGTTCCTCTCGAGTGGAGACGTGTATGTCGGGATATTCTTGATTAGCTGCAAGAGTATGAAGAAATCCGTCGAGTTTCCTGACGAATGGGGTGACTTCCCGCAAGATGGTGCAGAGGACAAGGGCCTCATTTCGCCTGGAGGGGAAATCCTCCTGGTTTTTCTCGAGTTGCGGCTGTTTCCTCTTGAGTTACGATGGGGAGCCCTGGGACCCACCCCTGTGCCCTCCAGAAAGGCCAGGCTCCACGAGTTTCCAGGGGTCTCTGGGGATTCCTTGGCATTCTGTGCCGGCTACTAAGTCAACATCTGGAGCCTGAGGATACCTCTACACTGCTGACGTGGACCGTGGGGTTCCTCTGAAGGCTCCCCAGTGGGGTCAGGTTAATCTCAAGTGGAGATGTGCACGTCTCCTGTCCTCCCAAGCTGTAGCTGCTGGGTTAGTCTTCCCGTCGAGGTGACACAGGGGTCTGTGACTTCCCCTCAAGGCTTTTTCACAGGGTTTAAAAACGTGCCACCGTGTTGGGAGCCAATCCTCGGGGTGACAGTTGAGGCGGTGCAGGGCCACCAGGTTCCTCTGGATTAGACAGAGACATCTGAGGGTCCATAGAACAAGTGGCGCGACCCCGGATTCCCTGTGGATACTCCTGTGAAGAGCCCCCCCTCTGAGATGCGTCGGGACCATCGGGAATCCTTCCCCGCTGAAGCAGGGAAACGGAACCTCATCTGGAGCACAGCAGGGGGACACGGGGCTCCTCTTGATTTGTGGCGGGATCCGAGGTGTTCTTCTCTAGTGGAAACGTGTATGTCGGGATATGTTTGAGTCGCTGCAAGGATGTGAAAGAACCCGTCAAGGTTGATGAGGGATAAGGTGACTTCCCGAGAGATGCCGCAGAGGAGAATGGCCTCATCTCGCCTGGAGGGGAGATCCTCCTGGTTTTTCTCAAGTTGCGGCAGGTTCATCTCCAGTTACAACGGGGACCCCAAGGACCCGCCCCAGTTCCCTCTGGAACAGTCAGCTCCACGCGAATTGCCATGGGCCTCTGGGGATTCCTTGGCATTCGGGGAAGGCTCCTAAGTGTTCGTCTGGAGCCTGAGATTTCCTCTCTACTGATGAAGTGGGCCGTGGGGATCCTCTGGAGGCTCCCCAGGGGAGTCAGGTCTCGTCTCGAGTGGAGACATGTACGTCCGCTTTCCTCCCGAGCTGTAGCCGCAGGGTCAGGGTTCACGTTGAGGTGACACAGGGGTCTGTGGCTCCCCTTCGAGGGTTTCCCACTAGGTTGAAACACGTGCCATCATGGTGGGAGCCAATCTTCGGTTAGACAGTCCAGGCGGCTCAGGGCCACCAGATTCCTCTGGAGTTTACAGAGACATCTGGGGGTCTCATGGAACAGGTGGTGCAACCGCAGAGTTCCTCTGGACATTCCTGTGGAGAGTGCCTCCTCTTGAGATGCGACGGGATCTTTGGGAATCCTTCCCAGAGGAAGCAGGGAAATGAAGCCTGATCTCGAGTGGAGCAGGGGGACACGGGGCTCCTCTTGATTGGTGATGGGACTCTCTGTGTTCCTCTCAAGTGGAGATGTGTATGTCGGGATATTCTTGAGTCACTGAAAGGGTGTGAAGGAACCCTTTGAGGATCACGAGGGATGGGGTGACTTTCCACGAGGTGCTGCAGAGGACAATTGCCTCATCTCACCTCGAGGAGAGATACTCCTGGTTTCTCTCGAGTTGAGGTAGGTTCCTCTCCAGTTACGATCGAACCCCAGGGACCTGTCCCTGTGCCCTTTGGAAAGGCCAGGCTCAACGCGAGTTGCCAGGGGACTCTGGGGATTCCTTGGCAGTCGGGTTGGCTTCTAAGTCCTCGTCTGGAGCCTGAGGATTCCTTTCCACTGCTGACGTGGACCGTGGAGTTTCTCTGGAGGCTCCCCAGGGAATCAGTTCTTGTCTCGAGTGGGGACATGCACGTCCACTTACCTCCCGAGCTGTAGGCTTCTCATCGAGGTGACACAGGGGTCTGGGGCTTCCCCACGAGGATTTCCCACAGGGTTGAAACACATGCCACCGTGGTGGGAGCCAATCCTCGGGGTGACAGTCGTGGCAGCACAGGGCCACCAGACTCCTCTGGATTGGACACAGCCATCTGGGGGTCTCGTGGAACAGGTGGTGCAACCTGCAGAGTTTTCTGGACACTCCTGTGGAGACCGTCTCCTCTTAGGATGCGATGGGTCAATGGGGAATCCTTCCCCAACGAAATAGTAAATGAAACCTGATCTCGAGCGGAGAACAGGGACACAGAGCTCCTCGTGAGTTGTGGCGGGACCCTCGGTGTTCCTCTCGAGTGGAGACATGTATATCGGGATATTCTTGAGTCGCTGAAAGGTTATGAAGGAACCTGTTGAGGATCACGAGGGATGGGGTGAATTCATGACAGATGCCGCAGCGGACAAGGGCCTAATATCGCCTGGAGAGGTGATCCTGCTGGTATTTCTCGAGTTGTGGCAGGTTCCTCTCGATTTATGATGGGGAACACAAGGAACCTCCCCTGTGTCCTCGGAAAGGTCAGCCTCCACGCAAGTAGCCAGGGACCTCTAGGGATTCCTTGGCAGTCGGGGCGGCTCCTAAGTCCTCGTCTGGAGCCTGAGGATTCCTCTCCACTTTTGACGTGGACCGTGGTGTTTCTCTGGAGGCTCCCCAGGGGAGTCAGGTCTAGTCTCCAGTGGAGACGTGTGCGTCCGCTTTCCTCCCGAGCTATAGCTGCAGGGTCAGGCCTCCTGTCGAGGTCACACAGGGGTCTGGGTCTTCCCCTCGAGGCTTTGCCACAAGGTGGAAACACGGACCACCATGGAGTGTTCCAATACTCGGGGTGACAGTCGACGTCGGGCAGGGCCACCAGGTTTCTCTGGAGTGGTTAGAGACATCTGGGGGTCTCGGGGAAAAGGTGGTGTGACCCCGGATTTTCTCTGGACACTCCTGTGGAGAGTGCCTCCTCTTGAGATGCGACAGGGCCATCTGGAATCTTTCCAAAAGGAAGCAGGGAAAGGCACCCAGATCTTGAGTGGAGCACGGGGACACAGGGCTCCTCTTGTTTTGTGGCGGGACACTCTGTGTTCCTCTCGAGTGAAGACGTTTATGTCGGGATATTCTTGAGTCGCTGCAAGGGTATGAAGGAACCCATTGAGAATCACGTGGGATGTGGTGACTTCCCGCGAGTGAGGCAGAGGACAAGGGCCTCATATTGCCTGCAGGGGAGATCCTCCTGGATTTTCTCGAGTTGCGACAGGTTCCTCTCGAGTTATGGCGGGCACTGCAGGGGCCCGAACCTGTGCCATTTGGAAAGGCCGGGCTCCACGTGAGTTCCCAGGGGCCTCTGGGTATTCCTTGAAAGTTGAGGCCGGCTCCTAAGTCCTCGTCTGGAGCTGAGAATTCCTCTTCACTGCTGAAGTAGACTGTGGGTGTCCTCTGGAGGATTCTCAGGGGACTCAGGTCTCGTCTCAAGTGGAGATGTGCACCTCCGCTTTCCTCCCAAGCTGTAGCTGCAGGGTCAGGCTCCCCGTCGAGGTGACACAGGGATCTGTGTCTTCCCCTCGAAGATATCCCACAGGTTTCAAACACGTGCCACTGTGGTGGGAGCCAATTCTTTGGGGTTTCCTTGGTAGTCGAGGCCGGCTCCTAATCCTCGTCTGGAGCCTGAGGATTCCTCTCCACTGTTTAAGTAGACCGTAGCGTTCCTCTGGAGGCTCCTGAGGGGAGTCACGTCTTGTCTCGAGTGGAGACGTGCACGTCCGCTTTCCTCCTGAGCTGTAACTGCAGGGTCAGGCTTCCCTTCGAGGTTACACAGGGGCCTGTGGCTTCCCCTCAAAGCTATCCCACAGGGTTGAAACACGTGCCACCGTGGTGGGAGCCAATCCTCGTGTTGACAGTTGAGGCGGCACAGGGCCATCAGTTTCCTCTAGAGTGGACAGAGACATCTGGGGGTCTCGTGCAACAGGTGGTGCGACCCCCAGTGTTCCTCTGGACACTCCTGTGGACAGCACCTCCTCTTGAGATGTGACGGGACCGTGGGGAATACTTCCATGATGAAGCAGGGAAAGGAACCCTGATCTCGAGTGGACCAGGGGGACACGGGGCCCCACTTGAGTTGTGGCAGGACCCTCGATCTTCCTCTCGAGTGGAAACATGTATGTCCAGATATTCTTGAGTGGATGCAAAGGTATCAAGGAACCCATCGAAGTTCACGATGGATGGGTGACTTCCCGTGAGATGCCACAGAGGACAAGGGCCTCATCTCGCCTGGAGGGAGATCCTCCAGGTTTTTCTCGAGTTGTGGCATATTCCTCTCCAGGTACGATGGGGACCCCAGGGACCCACCCTGGGTCCCCGGAAAGGCCAGGCCCCGTGACATTTGCCATGGGCAACTGGGGAATCCTTGGCAGTCAGGGCCGGATCCTAAGTCCTCGTATGGTGCCTAAGGATTCCTCTCCACTGCTGATTTAGACCGCAGTGTTCCTCTGGAGGCTCCTCAGGGGAGTCAGGTCTCTTCTCTAGTGGAGACATGCACATCCATTTTCCTCTCGAGATGTAGCTGCAGGGTCAGGCTTCCCATCGAGTGACACAAGTGTCTGGGGCTTCCCCTCAAGGCTTTCCCACAGGGTTGAAACACGTGCCACCATGGTGGGAGCCAATCCTTAGGGTGACAGTTGAGGCTGCGCAGGGCCACCAGGTTCCTCTAGAGTGGACAGAGACATCAGGGGGTCTCGTGGAACAGGTGGCCTGAACCCCGTAGTTGCTCTGGACACTCCTGTGAAGAGCACCTCGCCTTGAGATGCAACGGGACCATCGGAAATCCTTCCCGACGAAATAGGGAAAGGGACCCTCATCTGGAGTGGAGCAGGGGGACACAGGGCTGCTCTTGATTTCTGGCTGGACACTCGGTGTTCCTCTCGAGTGGAGACGTGTATGTCAGATATTCTTGAGTTGCTACAATGGTGTAAAAGAACCAGTCGAGGTTCATGCGGGATGGGATGACTTCCCACGTGATGCCGCAGAGGACAAGGGCCTCATCTCGCCTGGTGGGGAGATCCTCCCGGTTTTTCTCTAATTCCAGCAGGTTCTTCTCAAGTTACGACGGGGACCCCAGTGACCTCCAAAAAGGCCCAGCTCCTGGCGAGTTGCCAGGGTCCTCTGGGGATTTGTTGGCATTCAGGGCCGGCTCCTAAGTCCTCATCTGGAGCCTGAGGATTCCTCTCCACTAATGACGTGGACCATAGGGTTCCTCTGGGTGTTCCCCAGAAGAGTCAGTTTTCATCCCGAGTTGAGAAGTGCAGGTCTGTTTGCCTCGCTAGCTGTAGCCACAGGGTCAGTCTTCCTGTCGAGGTGAAACAGGGATCCGTGTCTTCCCCTCGAGGCTTTCCCACAGGGTTGAAACATGTGCCACAATGGTGGGAGCCAAACCTCGGGGTGACAGTTGAGGCGGCACAGGACCAACAGGTGCCTCTGGAATGGAGAAAAACATCTGGAGGTCTCATGGAACAGGTGGACCGACCCTCGGAGTTCCTCTGGACACTCCTGTGGAGAGCACCTCCTCTTAAGATATGATGGGACCATCGGGAACCCCTCCCAAACGAAGCAGGGAAAGGAACCCTCATCTGGAGCAGAGCAAGGGGACACGGGGCTCCGCTTGAGATGTGGGTGGGGAGGACCCTTGGTGTTCCTCTCGAGTGGAAACATGTATGTCAGGATATTCTTGAGTCGCTGTAAGGGTGTGAAGGAACCCGTTGAGGTTCATGAGAGATGGGGTGACTTCCCGCGAGATGGCACAGAGGACAAGGGCCTCATCTCGCCTGGAGGAGAGATCCTCCTTATTTTTCTCGAGGTGCAGCAGGTCCCTCTCGATTGATGACGTGGAACATAGGGAACCGCCCTTGTACACTCTGAAAAGGCCAGGCTTCACTCGAGTTGACAGGGGCCTCTGGGGATTCCTTGGCATTCGGGGCCGGCTCCTAAGTCCTAGTCTGGAGCCTGAGAATTCTTCTCCACTGCTGAAGTCGATCGTGGGGTACCTCTGGAGGCTCTCCAAGGGAGTCAGGTCTCATCTCGAGTGGAGATGTGCATGTCTGCTTTCCTCCCAAGCTGTAGCCGCAGGTCAGGCTTCCCTTCGAGGTGACACAGGGGTCTGGGGCTTCCCCTCGAGGCTTTTCCACAGGGTTGAAACACGTGCCACCGTTGTGGAAGAGTATCCGCAGGGTGGCATTCGAGGTGGTGCAGGGCCACCAGGTTCCTCTGGAGAGGACAGAGACATCTGTGGGTCTCATAAAACAGGTGGCCCGACCCCTGTAGTTGCTCAGGACAATCCTGTGGAGAGCACCTCCTCTTGAGAAGTGACGGGGCCATCGGGAATCCTTTCCCGAGTAAGCAAGGAAAGGGTCCCTCATCTGGAGTGGAGCAGGGGAAACTGGGCTCCTCTTGAGTTGTGGTGGGGCCCTCGGTGTTTCTCTAGAGTGGAGACATGTATGTCAGGATATTCTTGTGTGGCTACAAGGGTGTGTAAGAACCCATCGAGGTTCATGAGGGATGGTGTGACTTCCCACATGATGCCATGGTGGACAAGGGCCTCATCTAGCCTGGAGTGGAGATCCTCCTGATTTTCCTCATTTTGCGGCAGGTTCCTCTCGAGTTACGAAGGGCAACCCAGAGAACAGCCCATGTGCCCTCTGGAAAGGCCAGGCTCCACCCGATTTGCCATGGGCCTCTGGGGATACCTTGGCATTCGGGGCCAGCTCCTAAGTCCTCGTCTGGAGACTGAGGAGTCCTCTCCACTGCTGACGTGGACCGTGGGGTTCCTTTGGACGTTCCCCAGTGGAGTGAGGTCTCATCTCGAGTGAAGACGTGCACCTCTGCTTTTGCCCGAGCTGTAGCCGCAGGGTGTGTCTTCCCATCGAGGTGACACAGGGGTCTGGGTATTCCCCTCAAGGCTTTCCCACAGGTTTGAAACACGTGCCACCGCGGTGGAAGCCACACCTCGGGGTGACAGTCTAGGAGGCACAAGACCAACAGGTGCCTCTGGAGAGGAGAGAGAGATCTGGGGGTCTCATGGAACAGGTGGCCCGACCCCCGGAGTTCCTCTGGACACTCCTGTGGAGAGCAGCTTCTTTTGAGATGCGACTGGACCGTCGGGAATCCTTCCCCGATAAAGCAGTGAAAGGAACCCACATCTGGAGTGGAGCAGTATGCCACGGGGCTCCTCTTGAGTTGTGGCGGGGACCTCGATGTTCTTCTCGAGTGGAGATGGGTATGTTGGCATATTCTTGAGTCCCTGCAAGGGTGTGAAGGAATCCATCGAGGTTCATGAGGGGTTGGGTGACTTCCTGCGAGACGCCTCAGACAACAAGGTCCTCATCTCGCCTGGAAAAGAGATCCTCCTGGTTTTTCTCGAGTTGTGGCAGGTTCCTCTCGAGTTACGATGGGTCCCCAGGGACCCGATCCTGTGCCCTCCGGAAAGGCCAGGATCCACGGGAGTTGCCATTGGCCTTGGGGATTCCTTGGCAGTTGGGGCCTGCTCCTAAGTCCTCGTCTGGAGCCTGAGGATTTCTCTCCACTGCTGTCGTGGACCGTGGTGTTCCTCTGGAGGCTCCCCAGGGGAGTCAGTCTAGTCTTGAGTAGAAACGTGCATGTCCGCTTTCCTCCCGAGCTGTAGGCACAGGGTCAGGCTTCCCATCAAGGTGATACAGGGGTCTATGGCTTCGCCTCGAGGCTTTCCCATAGGGTTGAAACACGTGCCACAGTGGGGGGAGCATATCCTCGGGGTGACAATCAAGGCGGCACAGGGCCCCAGGCTCCACTGGAGTGGACAGAGACATTTGGGAGTCTCGTGGAACAGGTGGCCTGATTCCCGTAGTTGCTCTGGACACTTCTGTGGAGAGTGCCTCCTCTTAAGATGAGACAGGACCATCGGAAATCCTTCCAGACAAAGCACGGAAAGGGACCCTTATTTGGAGCGGAGCAGGGGGACACGGGGCTCCTCTTGAATTGTTGCAGGACCCTTGGTGTTCCTCTCGTGTGGAGATGTGTATGTCAGAATATTCTTGAGTGGCTGCAAGGGTGTGAAGGAACCCATCGAGGTTAATGAGGGATGGGGTGACTTCCCATGAGATGCCAGGTAGGACGAGGGCCTCATCTCGCCTGGAGGCAAGATCCTCCTGGTTTTCCTCGAGTTGCACAGGTTCCTCTCAAGTTACTATGGGGACCCCAGGGACCCGCCCCTGTGCCCTCCGGAAAAGCCAGGCTCCTTTCGAGTTGCCAGGGTCCTGTTGGGATTCCTTGGCATTCGAGGACGGCTCCTAAGTCCTCATCTGGAGCCTGAGGATTCCTCTCCAATGCTGACGTGGACCATGGGGATCCACTGGAAGCTCACAAAGGTCTCATCTCGAGTGGAGATGTGAACGTCCGGTTTCCTCCCAAGCTGTAGCCACAGGGTCAGGCTTCCCGTCGAGGTGACACAGGGGACTGGGATTGCCCTCGAGGGTTTCCCAAAGGGTTGAAACACGTGTCACCATGGTGGGAACCAATCATCAGGGTGATATAAGAGACAGAGCAAGGCCACCAGGATCCTCTGCAGTGGACAGAGACATCTGAGGGTTTTGTGGAACAAGAGGTCTGATCCCCGGAGTTCCTCTGGACACTCCTGTCAAGAGCGCCTCCTCTTGAGATGTGATGGGACCGTCGGTAACCCTTCCCCGAAGAAGCAGGAAAAGGAACCCTCATCTGGATAGGAGCAGGGGAACACCGGGCTCCTCTTGAGTTGTGAGGGGGATCCTTGGTGTTCCTCTCGAGTGGAGACGTGTATGTTGGGATATTCTTGAGTGGCTGAAAAGGTGTGAAGGAACCTGTCGAGGTTCATGAGGGATGGGGTGACTTCCCGCAAGATGGCGCAGAGGACAAGGACCTCATCTCACCTGGAGGGGAGATCCTCCTGGTTTTTCTCGTGGTGTAGCAGGTCCCTCTCGAGTTATGATGTGGACCCTAGGAAACCGCCCTTGTGCCCTCCAGAAAGGCCATGCCCCACGCAAGTTGCCAGGGGCCTCTGGGGATTCCTTGGCATTCGGGGCCGGCTCCTAAGACCTCGGCTGGAGCCTGAGAATTCCTCTCCACTGCTGATGTCGACCGTGGGATTCCTCTGGACGTTCCCCAGTGGAGTCAGGTCTTGTCTCGAAGTGGAGACGTGCACCTCTGCTTTCCTCTGGAGCTGAAGCCAGGCTTCCCTTCGAGGTGACACAGGGGTCTGGAGCTTCCCCTCGAGCCTTTCCTATAGGGTTGAAACACGTGCCACCGTGGTGTAAGCATATCCTCGGGTTGACAGTCGAGGCAGCGCAAGACCACCAGGCTCCTCTGGAGTGGACAGAGACATGTGCGGTTCTCGTGGAACTGGTGACCCGACCCCCATAGTTGCTCAGGAAAATCCTGTGGAGAATGCCTCCTCTTGAGATGCGATGGGACCGTCAGGAATCCTTTCCTGAGGAAGCAAAGAAAGGGCCCCTCATCTGGAGTGGAGCAGGGGGACACGGGCCTCCTCTTGAATTGTGGCGGGACCCTCGGTGTTCCTCTAGAGTGAAGACATGTATATTGGGATATTCTTGTCTGGCTACAAGGTGTGTAGGAACCTGTCAAGGTTCATGAGGGATGGTGTGACTTCCCACAAGATGCCGTGGTGGACAAGGGCCTCATCTAGCCTGGAGAGGAGATCCTCCTGGTTTTTCTCGAGTTTCAGTAGGTTCCTCTCGATTTATGACAGGGCCTCCGGAAAGTCCAGGCTTCATGGGAGTTGCCATTGACCTCTGGGGATTCCTTTGCACTTGGGGCCGGCTCCTAAGTCCTCATCTGGAGGCACAGGATTCCTCTCCACTGCTGATGTGGACCGTGGTGTTCCTCTGGAGGCTCTGCAGGGAAGTCAGGTCTTGTCTTGATTAGAAACGTGCATGTCCGATTTCCTCCCGAGCTGTAGGCACAGGGTCAGGCTTCCCGTCGAGGTGACAAAAGGGTATGGGGCTTCCCCTCGAGGCTTTCCCACAGGGTTGAAACACGTGCCACTGTGGTGGGAGCCAATACTCGGGGTGACCGTTGAGGCGGCGCAGGGACACCAAGTGCCTCTGGAGTGGACAGAGACAACTGTGTGTCACGTGTAACAGGTGGCACGACAACCGGATTTCCTCTGGACATTCCTGTGGAGAGCGCCTCCTCTTGAAATTCGACGGGCCCTTCAGGAATCCATCCCCAATGAAGCAGGGAAAGGGACCCTCATTTGGAGCAGATCAGGGGGACAAGGGGCTCCTCTTGAGTTGTGGCGGGTCCCTCGGTGTTCCTCTCGAGTGGAGACGTGTATGTCGGGATATTCTTGAGTGGCTTCAAGGGTGTGAAGGAACCCGTTGAGGTTCATGAGGGATGGGGTGACTTTCCGCGAGATCCCGCGGAGGACAAGGGTCTCTTCTCGCCTGAAGGGGAGATCCTCCTGGTTTTCCTGGAGTTGCGGCAGGTTACTCTCGAGTTTCGACGGGCAACCCAGGGACCCGCCCCTGTGCCCTCTGGAAAGGCTAGGCTCCACGCAAGTTCCCAGGGGCTTCTGGGGATTCCTTGGCAGTCTGGGCCGGCTCCTAAGTCCTCCTCTGGAGCCTGAGGATTCCTCTCCACTGCTGACATGGACCGTGGTGTTCCTCTGGACGTTCCCTAGGGGAGTGAGGTCTCATCTCAAGTGAAAACGTGCAACTCCGCTTACTTCCTGAGCTGTGAACACAGGGTGAGCCTTCCTGTCTAGGTGAAACAGGGGTGTGGGTCTTCCCCTCGAGGCTTTCCCACAGGGTTGAAAAACGTGTGACCATGGTGGGAGCCAATACTCGGGGTGATAGTCGAGGCCGCGCAGGGCCACCATGTTCTTCTGGAGTGGACAGAGACAACTGGGGGTCTCATGTAACAGGTGGCCCGACACCCAGAGTTCCTCTGAACACTCCTGTGGAGAGCGCCTTCTTTTGAGATGTGATTGGATCATCGGCAATCCTTCCCCGATGAAGCAGTGAAAGAAACCCTCATCTGGAGTGGAGCAAGGGGACACGGGACTCCTCTTGAGTTATGGCAGAAACCACGGTGTTCCTCTCGAGTGGATACGTGTATGTCGACACATTCTTGAGTTGCTGCAAGGGTGTGAAGGAACCCATCGAGTTTCATGAGGGATGGGGTGACTCCCGCGAGATGCCTCAGAGAACAAGGGCCTCATCTCGCCTGGAGAAGAGATCCTCCTGGTTTTACTCGAGATGTGGCAGGCTTCTATCGAGTTATGATGGGGACCCCAGGGACCCGCCCATGTGCCCTGCGGAAAGGCCAGGCTCCACACGAGTTGCCATTGGCCTCTTGGGATTACTTGGCAGTCGGGGCCAGCTCCTAAAGTCCTCATCTGGAGCCTGAGGATTCCTCTCCACTGCTGAAATGTACCTTGGGGTTCCTCTGGAAGCTCCCCAGGGGACTCAGTTCTCGTCTGGAGTAGAAACATGCATGAAGGCTTTTCTCCCGAGCTGTAGGCACAGGGTCAGGCTTTCTGTCAAGGTGATACAGGGGCCAGGGGCTTCCCCTCGAGGCTTTCCCACAGGGTTGAAACACGTGCCACCGTGGTGGAAGCATATTCTCGGGGTGACAGTCGATGCGACTCAGGGCCACCAGGTTCCCCTGGAGTGGACAGAGAAATCTGTGGGTCTCGTGGAACAGGTGGCCTGATTCCTGTAGTTGGTCTGGATATACTGTGTAGAGTGCCTCCTCTTGAGATGCATCAGGACCGTTGGAAATCCTTACAGACAAAGCAGGGAAAGGGATCCAAATTTGGAGTGGAGTCGGGTGACACGGGTCTCCTCTTGAGTTGTGGCAGGACCCTCGGTGTTCCTCTCATGTGGAGACGTGTATGTCAGAATATTCTTGAGTGGCTGCAAGGGTGTGAAGGAACCCTTCGAGGTTCATGATGGATGGGGTGACTTCTCGTGAGATGCCCGGTAGGACAAGTGCCTCATCTCGCCTGGAGGGGAGATCCTCCTGGTTTTCCTCGAGTTGCGGCAGGTTCCTCTAGAGTTATGACAGATACCACAGGGAGCTGCCCCTGTGCCCTTCGGAAAGGCCAGCCTCCATAAGACTTGCCAGGGTCATGTGGAGATACCTTAGCATTCGGGGCCGGCTCCTATGTCCTCGTCTGGAGTCTGAGGATCACTCTCTACTGCTGACGTGGAACATGGGGATCCACTGTAGTCTCACGAGCACAGTCAGGTCTCATCTCAAG
This sequence comes from Neotragus pygmaeus, assembly GCA_006410875.1. NCBI lineage: Eukaryota > Metazoa > Chordata > Mammalia > Artiodactyla > Bovidae > Neotragus > Neotragus pygmaeus. The sequence goes on from SJYV01030426.1 coordinate 28,302, forward strand.
TGGAGATGTGAAGTCGCATTTTCTCCCAAGCTGTAGCCCCAGGGTCAGGCTTCCTGTCGAGATGACACAGGGTACTGGAGCTTCCCTTCGAGGGTTTCCCAAAGGGTTGAAACATGACCCACGGTGGTGGGAGCCAATCCTCGGGGTTATAGTCGAGGCAGTGCAGGGCCTCCAGGATCCTCTGGAGTGGACAGAGACATCTGAGGGTTTCGTGGAACAGGAGGCTTGACCCTCGGAGTTAGTCTGGACACTCCTGTGGAGAGTGCCTCCTCTTGAGAGGCAATGGGACCATCGGGAACCCTTCCCCGACGAAGCAGGAAAAGGAACCCTCATCTGGAGCAGAGCAAGGGAACACCGGTCTCCTCTTGAGTTGTGGCGGGATCTTCGGTGTTCCTCTCGAGTGGAGACGTGTATGTCAATATATTCTTGAGTCACTGCAAGGTGTGAAGGAACCCGTCGAGGTTCATGAGGGATGTGGTGACTTCTCACGCAATGCTGCAGAGGACAAGGGCCTCATCTCCCCTGGAGGGGAGATCCTCCTAGTTTTTCTCGAGTTGCGACAGGTTTCTCTCGAGTTATGACATGGATCTGCCCCTGTGCTGTCCAGAAAGGCCAGACACCACACAAGTTGCCAGGGGCCTCTGGGGATTCCTTGGCATTCGGGCCCGGCTCCTAAGTCATCTGGAGCCTAAGGATTCCTCTCCACTGCTGACGTGGTTCGTGGGAATCCTCTGAAGTCTCCCCAGGGAAGTCAAGTCTTGTCTCGAGTGGAGACATGCAGGTCTGCTTTCCTCCCAAGCTGTAACCGTAGGGTCAGGCTTCCCGTTGAGGTGACACAGGGGTCTGGGGTTTCCCCTCGAGGCTTTCCCACAGGGATGCAACACGTGCCCTCGTGGTGGGAGCCAATCCTCTGGGTGACAATCGAGCTGGCGCAGGGCCACCAGATTCCTCTGGAAGGAACAGAGACATCTGGGAGTTTCATGGAACAGGTGGCCTGACCCCTGAGATGCTCTGGATACTCCTTTGGAGAGTGCCTCCTCTTGAGATGTGAAGGGACCGTCGGAAATCCTACCCGACGATGCAGGGAAAGGGACCCGCATTTGGAGCGGGACAGGGGGACATGGAGCTCCTCTTGAGTTGTGGCGGGACACTCAGCATTCTTCTCGAGTGGAGACGTGTATGTCGGAATATTCTTGAGTGGCTGCAAGGGTGTGAAGGAACCCGTCGAGGTTCATGAGGGATTTGGTGACTTCTCGTGAGATGCCACAGAGGACAAGGGCCTCATCTCACCTGAAGGGGAGATCTTAGTGGTTTTTCTCGAGTTGCAGCAGGTTCTTCTCAAGTTACAACGGAGACTCCAGGGACACATCCCTGTGCCCTTCAGAAAGGCCTGGCTCCACATGAGTTGCCAGGGGCCTCTGGGGATTTTTTGGCATCCTGTGTCGGCTCCTAAGTCCATGTCTGGAGCCTGAGGATTCCTCTCCACTGCTGATGTGGACCGTGAGGTTCCCCTGGACGTTCCCCAGAGGAGTCAGGTTTCTTCTCGAGTGAAGACGTGCATGTTCGTTTTCCTTCCAAGCTGTAGCCGCAGGGTCAGGCTTCCTGTTGAGGTGACATAGGGTTCTGGGGCTTCCCGTCGAGACTTTCACACAGGGTTGAAACACATGCCACTTTGGTGGGATCCAATCCTCGGGGTGACAGTTTAGGCGATTCAGAGCCACCAGGTTCCTCTGGAGTGGACAGAGACATCTAGGGGTCTCGTGGAACAGGTGGCATGACTCCCAGATTTCCTCTGGACACTCCTGTGGAGAGTGCCTTCTCTTGAGATGCGACGGTACCATTGGGAATCCTTCCTCGATGAAGCAGGGAAAGGGACCCACATCTGGAGCAGAGCAGGGGGACATGGGGCTCCTCTTAATTTGTGGGGGGACCCTCTGTGTTCCTCTCGAGTGGAAGTGTGTATGTCAGGATATTCTTGAGTTGCTACAAGGGTGTGAAGGAACCCATCCAGGTTCATGAGGGATGGGGTGACTTCCCGCGAGATGCCGCAGAAGACAAGGGCTTCATCTCACCTGGAGGGAAGATCCTCCTGGTTTTCCTCGAGTAGTGGCAGGTTCCTCTCGAGTTATGACGGGGACCCCAGTGACCCGCTCCTGTGCCCTCCGGAAAGGCCAGGCTCCACACGAGTTGCCAGAGTCCTCTGAGGATTCCTTGGCATTCGGGGTCGGCTACTAAATCATCGTCTGGAGCCTGAGGATTCCTCTTCACTGCTGACGTGGACGGTGGGGTACCTCTGGAGGCTCCCCAGGGGAGTCAGCTCTCCTCTTGTGTGAAGACGTGCACGTCCCCTTTCCTCCCGAGCTGTAGCAGCAGGGTCAGGCTTCCCGTCGAGGTGACACAGGAGTCTCGGGCTTCCCCTCAAGGCTTTTCCACAGGGTTGAAACATATGCCACTGTGGTGGGAGCCAATCCTCGGGGTGACAGTTGTGGCGGCACAGGGCCACCAGGTTCCTCTGGAGTCGGCAGAGACATCTGGCAGATTTGTGGAACAAGTGGCGCGACCCCAGAAGTTCTCTGGACACTCCTGGGGAGAGTGCCTCCTCTTCAGATGCGATGGGACCGGCGGGACTCCTTCTCCGATGAAGCAGGGAAAGTGGCCCTCATCTGGAGCATAGCAGGGGGACACGGGGCTCGTCTTGAGTTGTGGCAAGACCCTCAGTGTTCCTCTCGAGTGGAAATGTTTATGTCGGGATATTCTTGAGTGGCTGCAAGGGTGTGAAGGAACCCGTCGATGTTCCTGAGGGATGGGGTGACTTCCCACGAGATGCCACAAGGACAAGGGCCTCCTCTCGCCTGAATGGGAGATCCTTGTGGTTTTTCACGAGTTGCATCAGATTCCTCTCGAGTTACGACTGAGACCCCAGGGACCCGCTCCTGTGCCCTCCAGAAAGGCCAGGCTCCATGCGAGTTGCCAGGTGCCTCTGGGGATTCCTTGGCATTCGGGGCTGGCTCCTATGCCCTCGTCTGGAGCCTGNGTGGCAAGACCCTCAGTGTTCCTCTCGAGTGGAAATGTTTATGTCGGGATATTCTTGAGTGGCTGCAAGGGTGTGAAGGAACCCGTCGATGTTCCTGAGGGATGGGGTGACTTCCCACGAGATGCCACAAGGACAAGGGCCTCCTCTCGCCTGAATGGGAGATCCTTGTGGTTTTTCACGAGTTGCATCAGATTCCTCTCGAGTTACGACTGAGACCCCAGGGACCCGCTCCTGTGCCCTCCAGAAAGGCCAGGCTCCATGCGAGTTGCCAGGTGCCTCTGGGGATTCCTTGGCATTCGGGGCTGGCTCCTATGCCCTCGTCTGGAGCCTGAGTGTTCATCTCCAATGTTGATGTGGAACGTGCGGTTCCTCTGGAGCCTCCCCAGCGGAGTCAGGTCTCATCTCGAGTAGAGACATGCACATCCGTTTTCCTCCCAAGATGTAGCTGCAGGGTCAGGCTTCCCGTCGAGGTGACACAGGGGTCTGGGGCTTCCCCTCGAGTCTTTTCCACAGTGTTGAAACATGTGCCACCGTTCTGGGAGCCAGTCCTCGGCATGACAGTCGAGGCGGCACTGGGCCACCAGGTTCCTCTGGAATGGACAGAGACATCTGGTGGTCTCAAGAAACAGGTGGTGCGTCCCCCGGTGTTCCTCTGGACACTCCTGTGGAGAGCGCCTCCATGTGAGATGCAACCGGACTGTCGGGAAACCTTGCCGATGAAGCAAGGAAAGGGACCCTCATTTGCAGCATAGCAGGGGTACACGGGGCTCCTCTTGTGTTGTGGGGGGACGCTCGGTGTTCCTCTCGAGTGGAGCCGTGTATGTTGGGATATTCTTGAGTGGTGGCAAGGGTGTGAAGGAATCCGTTGAGGTTCATGAGGGATGGGGAGACTTCCCGCAAGATGCTGCAGAGGACAAGGGCCTCATTTAGCCTGGAGGTGTGATCCTCCTGGTTTTTCTCAAGTTGTGGCAGGTTGCTCTTGAGTTAAGATGGGGACCCCAGGGACCCACCCTTGTGCCCTCCGGAAAGGCCAGGCCCCAACCGAGTTCCCAGTCATCCCTGGAGATTCTTTGGCAGTCGGGGCCGGCTCCTACGTCCTCGTCTGGAGCCTGAGGATTCTTCTCCATTGCTGATGTGGACAGTGGGGTTTCCCTGTAGTCTCCCCAGGGGAGTCAGGTCTCGTCTCGAGTTGAGACGTGCACATCCGATTTCCTCCAGAGCTGTGGCCGCCAGGTCAGGCTTCCCCTCGAGACTTTCCCACAGGGTTGAAACACGTGCCACCGTGGTGGGAGCCAATCCTTGGGGTGACAGTCGAGGCAGTGCAGGGCCACCAGGTTCCTCTGGAGTGGACACAGACATCTGGGGGTCTCGTTTAACAAGTGACTCGAACCCAGGAGTTCCTCTGGACACCCTGTGGAGAGCGCCTCCTCTTGAGATGCGACAGGGCCATCGGGAATTCTTCCCGGATGAAGCAGGGAAAGGAAGCCTGATCTCGAGTGAAGCATGGGGACACGGGGCTCATCTTGAGTTGTGGCGCAACCCTCGGTGTTCCTCTCGGGTGGAGATGTGTATGTCGGGATATTCTTGAATCACTGCAAAGTTGTGAAGATACCCATCGAGGTTCATGAAGGATGGGGTGACTTGCATGTAGGTGACGCAGAGTACAAGTGTCTCATCTCGCCTGGAGTGTAGATCCTCATGGTTTTTCTCGGGTTGTGGCAGGTTCCTCTCAAGTTATGACAGGCACCCCAGGGACCCGCCCTTGGGCCCTCTGGAAAGGCCAGGCCCCACGCGAGTTGTCAGGGGCCTCTGGGGATTCCTTGGTAGTCGGGGACATCTCCTAATTCCTCGTCTGTAACCTAAGGTCCCCTCTCCACTGCTGACGTGAAACATGGGCTTCCTCTGAATCCTCCCCAGGGGAGTCAGGTCTCATCTTGAGTGGAGACGTGCATGTCTGCTTTCCTCCCGAGCTGTAGCCGCAGGGTCAGGCTTCCCGTTGAGGTGACACAGGGTTCTGGGTCTGCCCCTCGAGGCTTTCCCACAGGGTTGAAACACGTGCCACCATGATGGGAGCCAATCCTCGGGGTGACAGTTGAGGTGGTGCAGGGCCAACAGGTTCCACTGGATTGGACAGAGACATCTGGGGGTCTCGTGGAACAGGTGGCGCGACCACTGAAATTCCTCTGGACACACCTGTGGTGAGCTCCTCCTCTTAAGGAATCATTCTCCAATGAAGTAGAAAAAGAAAGCCTGATCTAGTGCGGAGCAGGGGGACACGGGGCTCCTCTTGAGTTATGGCGGTACTCTTGGTGTTCCTCTAGAGTGGAGACGTGTATGTCGTGATATTCTTGAGTCGCTGCAAGGATGTGAAGGAACCCGTCAAGGTTCATGAGGGGTGGGGTGACTTCCCGAGAGATTCCGTGGTGGACAAGGGCCTCATCTCGCCTGGAGTGGAGATACTTCTGGTTTTTCTCGAGTTGAAGCAGGTTTCTCTCGAGTTACAACGGGGACCCCAGGTACCCGCCCCTTTGCCCTCTGGAAAGGCCAGGCTCCACATGAGTTGCAGGGGCCTCTGGGGTTTCTTTGGCATCTGGCCCGTTCCTAAGTCCACATCCCGAGCCTGAGTATTCCTCTCCACTGCTGACGCAGACAGTGGGGTTCCTCTAGATGTTCTCCAGGGGAGTGAGGTCTCATCTCGAGTGAAGACATGCACCTCTGCTTTCCTCCGAGCTGTAGCCGCAGGGTGAGTCTTCCCGTCGAATTGACACAGGGGTCTGGGGCTTCCCCTGGAGGCTTTCCCACAGGGTTGAAACACGTGCGACCGTGGTGGGAACCAAACCTCGAGGTGACAGTCGAGCGGCACAGGGCCACCAGTTTCCTCTGGAGTGGACAGAGATATCTGGGGGTCTCGGGGAACACATAGCTCGAACCCCAGAAATCCTGTGGACATTCCTGTGGAGAGCACTTCCACTTGAGATGCGACAGGACTGCCGGTAATCCTTCCTGACAAAGCAGGGAAAGGAAGCTTGATCTCGAGCATAGCAGGGGGACACGGGGCTAATCATTAGTTGTGGCAGAACCCTCGGTATTTCTCTCAAGTGGAGACGTGTATGTCGCAATATTCTAGAGTCGCTGCAAGTGTGTGAAGGAACCCATCGAGTTTCCCGAGGGATGGTGTGACTTCCCGCCAGATGCTGCAGAGGACAAGGGCTTCATCTCGCCTGGAGTGGAGATCCTCCTGGTTTTTCTCGAATTGTGGCAGGTTCCTCTCTAGTTTTGTTCGGGGACTCCAGGGACGCGCCCTTGTGCCCTCCAGAAAGGCCAGGCTGCACGCGAGTTGCCAGGGCCCTCAGGGGATTCCTTTGTAGTCGGGGCCGACCCCTAAGTCCAAGTTTGTAGCCTGAGGATTCCTCTCCACTGCCTACGTGGACAGTCGGGTTCCGCTGGAGACTCCCCAAGGGAGTCAGGTCTCTTCTCAAGTGGAGACATGCACGTCTGCTTTCCTGCTGAGCTGTAGCCACAGGGTCAGTCTTTCCATTGAGGTGACACAGGGCTCTGAGTCTTCCCCTCTAGGCTTTGTCACAGGGTTGAAACACGTGCCACCGTGTAGGGAGCCAATCCTCAGAGTGACAATTGAGGCTGCACAGGCAACTATGTTTTTCTGGTTTGGACAGAGACATTGGAGGTCTCATGGAACAGTTTGTGCGACACCCAGGGCTCCTTTGGACACTCTTGTGGTGAGCGCCTCCTCTTGTGATGTGACGGGACAGTTGGGAATCCTTCCCCGATGAAGCAGGGAAAGGAAGCCTGATGTGGAGCAGAGCAGGGGACACGGGGCTCCTCTTGAGCTGCGCCGGGATCCTCTGTGTTCTTCTCGAGGGGAGACGTGTATGTCGAGATATTCTTGAGTTGCTGCAAGGGTGTGAAGGAACCCCTCGAGGTTCATGAGGGATGGGGTGGCTTGCCACGTGGTACTGCAGAGGACAAGGGCCTCGTCTCGCCTGGAGGGGAGATCCTCCTGGTTTTTCTCAAGTTGCAGCAGGTTCCTCTCGAGTTACAACGGGGATCACAGTGATCCCCCTTTGTGCCTTCCGAAAAGGCCAGGCTCCAAGCGAGTTGCCAGGGGTCACTGGGAATTCCTTGGCAGTTGGGGCCGGCTCCTAAGTCCTTGTCTGGAGCCTGAGGATTGTCTCCACTGCTGACGTGGACCGTGGGATTCCTCTGGAGGCTCCCCAGGGGAGTCAAGTCTCGTTTCGAGTGGAGACGTACACATCTGGTTTCCTCTGGACCTTAAGCTGCAAGGTCAGGCTTCCCGTCGAGGTGACACAGGGTCTGGGGCTTCCCCTTTAGGCTTTCTCACAGGGATGAAACACGTGCCACCTTGGTGAGAGCCAATCCTGGGAGTGACAATCAAGACTGCGCAGGGCCACTAGGATTTTCTGGGTTGGACAGAGACATTAGAGGTCTCATGGAACAGGTGGTGCAACCCCTGGTGTTTCTCTGGACATTCCTGTGGTGAGCGCATCCTCTGGAGATGCGATGGGACCATCGGGAATCCTTCCCTGATGAAGCAGGGAAAGGAAGACTGATCTGGAATGGGGCAGGGGACACGGGGATCCTCTTGAGTTGTGACGGGACCCTCTGTGTTCCTCTAGAGTGGAGACGTGTATTTCGGGATATTCTTGAGTCGCTGCAAGGATGTGAAGAAACCCATCGAGGTTCATGAGGGATGGGGTGAATTGCCACGAGGTGCCCTAGAGGACAAGGGCCTCATCTCGCCTGGAGGGGAGATCCTCCTGGTTTTTCTCCAGTTGCGGCAGGTTCCTCTTGAGTAACGTTGGGGACCCCAGGGATCGAACCTTGTGCCCTCCAGAAAGGCCAGGCTCCCCGTGAGTTCCCAGGGGACTCTGGAGATTGCTTGGCTGTCGTTGCCGTCTCCTACATCCTCGGTTGGAGACTGAGACTTCGTCTCCACTGCTGACGTGGACCGTGGGGTTCCTCTGGAAGCTCCCAAGGGGAGTCAGGGCTCTTCTCGAGTGGAGATCTGCAGGTCTGCATTCCTCACGAGCTATAGCCACAGGGTCAGGCTTCCCCTCGATGCTTTCCCACAGGGTTGAAACACGTGTCACCGTGGTGGGAGCCAAGCCTCGCTGTGACAGTCGCAGTGGGGCAGGGCCACCAGGTCCCTCTGGAGTTGACAAAGACATCTGAAATTCTCGTGGAACAGGTGGTGCGACGCCCAGTGTTCCTCTGGACACTCCTCTGGTGTGCGCTTCCTCTTGAAATGTGATGGGACCATCAGGAATCCTTCCCCAATGAAGCATGGAAAGGAAGCCTGATCTAGAGTGGAAAAAGGGGACATGGGTCTACTCTCTAGTTGTGGCGGGTCCCTCGGTGTTACTCTCGAGTTGAGATGTATATGTCGGGATATCTTGTGTCGCTGGAAGGGTGTGAATGAACCCGTCGAGGTTCATGAGGGAAGGGTGACTTCCCGCAAGGTGCTGCAGAGGACAAGGGCATCATCTCTCCTGAAAGGGAGATCCCCTGAATTTTTCTCGAGTTGCAGCAGTTGCCAGGGAACTGTGGAGATCCTTGGCAGTCAGGGTTGTCTCCTCAGGCCTCATCTGAAGCCTGAGAATTCCTCTCCACTGCTGACATGGACCGTGGGGTTCTTCTGGAGGCTCCACAGGGGAGTCAGGTCTCATCTCGAGTAGAGACATGCAAGCCAGCTTGCCTCCCGAGCTGTAGCTGGGTGGTCAGGCTTCCCATCAAGGTGACACAGGGGTTTGGGGCTTTCCCTTGAGGCTTTCCCACAGGGTTGAAACACGTGCCACCGTGGTGGGAGCCAATCCTCGGGGTGACAGTCAAGGCGGCTCAGGGCTCCCAGGTTCCTCTGGATTGGACAGAGAAATCTCGGGGTCTTGTGGAACAGGTGGCCCGACCCCCGGAATTNCCTTGAGGCTTTCCCACAGGGTTGAAACACGTGCCACCGTGGTGGGAGCCAATCCTCGGGGTGACAGTCAAGGCGGCTCAGGGCTCCCAGGTTCCTCTGGATTGGACAGAGAAATCTCGGGGTCTTGTGGAACAGGTGGCCCGACCCCCGGAATTCCTCTGGACACTCCTGTGTAGAGCATCTTCTCTTGAGATGTGACTGGACCATCGGGAATACTTCCAGGACGAAGCAGGGAAAGGAACCCTAATCTGGAGCAAAGCACAGGGACACGGGGCTCCTCTTGCGTTATTGCGGGACTCTCAGTGTTCTTCTTTAGTGGAGACATGTATATTGGTATATTCTTGAGTCGCTGCAAGGGTGTGAAGGAACCCGTCGAGGTTCATGATGGATGGCATGACTTCCCCCGAGATACAGCACAGGACAAGGGCCTCACCTCGCCTGAAGTGGAGATCCTCCTAGTTTTTCTCGAGTGGCAGCAGGTTCCTCTTGAGTTACAATGGGGACCCCAGGGACCCGCCCCTGTGCCATCTGGAAAGGCAAGGCTCCACGCGAGTTTCCAGGGGCCTATAGGGGTTCCTTGGCATTCGGATCCCATTCCTAATTCTTCATATGGACCCTGAGGATTCCTCTCCACTGCTGACGTGGACCATGGGCTTCCTCTTGAGGCTCATCAGTGGAGTCAGGTCTCGTCTCAGATGGATATGTGCACATCTGCTTTCCTCCCGAGCTGTTGCTGCAGGGTCAGGCTTCCCATCGAGGTGACACAGGAGTCCAGGGCTTCCCCTCGGGGTTGAAACACGTGCCACCATGATGAGAGCGAATCCTCGGGGTGACATTCAAAGCAAAGCAAGGCCACCAGGTTCCTCTGGAGTGGACAGAGACATATGGGGGGTCTCATGGAACAGGTGGCCCAACCTCTGTAGATGCTCTGGACACTCCTGTGGAGAGGGCCTCCACTTGAGATGCGACAGGATTGTCAGCAGGGAAATGGACCCTCACTGGGAGTCTAACAAGGGGACACGGGGCTCCTCTTGAGTCGTGGGCGGGCCCTTGGTGTTGCTCTCATGTGGAGACGTGTATGTCAGGATATTCTTGAATGACGGCAAGGGTTTGAAGGAACCCGTCGAGGTTCATGAGGCATGGAGTGACTTCCCGGGAGATGTTGCAAAGGACAAGGGCCTCATTTCACCTGGAGGGGAGGTCCTCCTGGTTTTCCTAGAGTTGTGGCAGGTTCCTCTTGAGTTATGACGGGGACCCCAGGGACCCGCCCCTGTGCCCTCTGGAAAAGCCAGGCTCCACAAAAGTTGCCAGGGGCCTCTGGGGATTCCTTGGCAGTCGGGGCCAGCGCCTAAGTCCTCGTCTGGAGTCTGAGGATTGCTCTCTACTGCTGATGTGGACCATGGGCTACCTCTGAAGGTTCCCCAATGGAGTCACGTCTCATCTCGAGTGGAGACGTGAATGTCCGCTTTCTTCCTGAGCTGGAGCCACAGGGTCAGGCTTCCCATCGATGTGACACATGGGTCTGGGGCTTCCCTTCGAGGCTTTCTCACATTGTTGAAACATGTGCCACCGTGGTGGGGTGGGAGCCAATCCTGGGGTGACAGTCAAGGCGGCACAGGGCCACCAGGTTCCTCTGGAGTGGACAGAGACAGGGTCTCGTGCAACAGGTGTCCCCACCCCGTATTTGCTCTGGACACTCCTGTGGAGAGCACATCCTTTTGAGATGCGATGGGACCATCAGAAATCCTTCCCGACGAAGTGGGGAAAGGGACCCTCATTTGGAGTGGAGCAGGGGGACACGGGGCTCCTCTTGAATTGTGGGTGGGACACTCGGGTTTCCTCTCAAGTGGAGACGTGTATGTTGGGATATTATTGAGTGGCTGCAAGGGTGTGAAGGAACCCATCGAAGTTCATGAGAGATGGGTTGACTTCCCGCGAGATGGCACAGAGGACAAGTGCCTCATCTAGCCTAATTGGAGATCCTCCTGGTTGTCCTCGTTTTGCGGAAGGTTCCTCTCGAGTTATGATGGGCAATCCAGGGACCCGCCCATGTGCCCTCCGGAAAGGTCAGTCTCCACGCGATTTGCCATGGGCTTCTGGGGATACCTTGGCAGTCGGGGCCGGCTCCTAAGTCCTCGTCTGGAGCCTGAGGATTCCTCTGCACTGCTGACGTGGACCGTGGGGTTCCTTTGGACGTTCCCCAGGGGAGTGAGGACTCTTCTCGAGTGAAGACATGCACCTACACTTTCGTCCCGAGCTGTAGCCACAGGGTGAGTCTTCCCGTCGAGGTGACACAGGAGTCTGGATATTCCCCATGAGGCTTTCCCACAGAGTTGAAACTTGTGCCACCGTGGTGGGAGCCAAACTTCGGGGTGACAGTCGAGGCGGCACAAGACCAACAGGTGCCTCTGGAGTGGAAAGAGACATCTGGGGGTCTCATGAAACAGGGGGCCCCACCACCGGAGTTCCTCTAAACACTCCTGTCAAGAGCGCTTTCATTTGAGATGCGATAGGACCGTCGGGAATCCTTCCCCGATGAAGCAGTGAAAGGAACCCTCATCTGGAGCAGAGCAGTGGGCCACGGGGCTCCTCTTGAGATGTGGCGGGAACCTCGGTTTTCTTCTTGAGTGGAGACGTGTATGTCGGCATATTCTTGAGTTGCTGCAAGGGTGTGAAGGAACCCGTCGAGGTTCATGAGGAATGGGGTGACTTCCTGTGAGATGCCTCAGAGAACAAGGGCCTCATCTCTCCTGGAGAAGACATCCTCCTGGTTTTTCTTGAGTTGCGGCAGGTTCCTCTCGAGTTACGATGGGGAACCCAGGGACCCGCCCCTGTGCCCTCCGGAAAGGCCAGGCTTCACGGAGTTGACATTGGCCTTGGGGATTCCTTGGCAGTCGGGGCCGGCTCCTAAGTCCTAGTCTAGAGCCTGAGGATTCCTCTCCACTACTGAAGTGGACAGTGGTATTCCTCTGGAGGCTCCCCAGGGGAGTCAGTCTCATCTCAAGTAGAAACGTGCACATCCGCTTTCCTCCCGAGCTGTCGGCGTGAGGTCAGGCTTCCCTTCAAGGTGATACAGGGGTCTGGGGCTTCCCCTCAAGGCTTTCCCACAGGGTTGAAACACATACCACCGTGGTGGGAGCTTATCCTCGGGGTGACAGTTGAGGCAGCGCAGGGCCCCAGGTTCCTTTGGAGTGGACAGAGACATTTTGGGGTCTCGTGGAACAGGTGGCCTGATTCCCGTAGTTTCTTTGGACACTTCTGTGGAGAGCGCCTCCTCTTGAGATGGGATGGGACCGTCGGAAATCCTTCCAGACAAAGTAGGGAAAGGGACCCTCATTTGGGGTGGAGCAGGGGGACACGGGGCTCCTCTTGAATTGTTGTGGGACCCTCGGTGTTACTCTTGTGTAGAGACATGTATGTCAAGATATTCTTGAGTGGCTGCAAGGGTGTGAAGGAACCCGTCGAGTTTCATGAGGGATGGGGTGACTTCCCGTGAGATGCCAGATAGGACAATGGCCTCATCTCGCCTGGAGGGGAGATCCTCCTGGTTTTCCTCGAGTTGCAGTAGGTTCCTTTCGAGTTACAATGGGGACCTCAGGGATCCACCCCTGTGCCCTCCGGAAAGGCCAGGCTCCTTGCGAGTTACCAGGGTCCTGTGGGGATTCCTTGGCATTCGTGGACGGCTCCTAGTTCTTCGTTTGGTGCCTGAGGGTTCCTCTCCATGGCTGACGTGGAAAATGGGGATCCACTGGATGCTCACAAGCAGAGTCAGGTTTCATTTCGAGTGGAGAGGTGAATGTTTGCTTTCCTCCCGAGCTGTAGTCGCAGGGTCATGCTTACCATCGAAGTGACCCTGGAGTCTTTTGGGGCTTCCCCTCGAGGCTTTCCCACAGGGTGGAAACATGAGCCACCGTGGTGGGAGCCAATCCTCTGGAGGACAGTCGAGGCAGTGCAAGGACACCAGTTTCCTCTGGAGTGGACAGCGACACCTGGGTGTCTCCTGGAACAGGTGTCGTGACCACTGGAGTTCCTCTGGTCACTCCCGTGGAGAGCGCCTCCTCTTGAGAGGTGAAGGGACCATCAGGAATCCTTTACCGACAAAGCAGGGAAAGGAACCCTCACCTCGAGCTGAGCAGGGGGACACGGGGCTCTTCTTGAGGTGTGGCGCCACCGTCGCTGTTCCTCTCGAGTAGAGACGTGTATGGCGGGATATCCTTGAGTCGCTGCAAGGGTGTGAAGGAACCCGTCAACTCTCACGAGGGATGGGGTGACTTCCTGCCACATGCCTCAGAGGACAAGGGCCTCAACTCGCCTGGAAGGGAAATTCTCCTGGTTTTTCTCGAGTTGCGGCAGGTTCCCAGGGTTCTGGCACTTCCCCACGAGGCTTTCCAACAGGGTCAAAACACGTGCCACCGTGGTGGGAGCCAATCCTCAGGGTGACAGTCGGGGTGACACAGGGACACCAGATTCATCTGGAGTGGACAGCGACATCTGCTGGTCTCCTGGAACAGGTGGTGTGACCCCCAGAGTTCCTCTGGACACACCCGTGGAGATCGCCTCCTCTTGAAATGCTACAGGATCGTCAGGAATCCTTCCCTGACGAAGCAGGTGAAGGAAGCCTCACCTCTAGTGGAACAGGAGGACACGGGGCTCCTCTTGAGGTGTCGTGGGACCCTCGGTGTTCCTCTCGAGTAGAGACATGTATGGCTGGATATCCTTGAGTCGTGGCAAGGGTGTGAAGAAACCCGTTGAGTTTCACGAGGGATGAGGTGACTTCCCACCAGATGCTTCAGAGGACAAGTTTTCAAGTCACCTCGAGGGGAGATCATCCTGGTTTTTCTCGAGTTAACACGGGTTCCTCTCGAATTATGACAGGGACCCCAAGGACCCTCCCCTGGCCCCTCTGGAAAGGCTAGGCTCCATGCGAGTTCCCAGGGGCCTCTGGAGATTCCTTCGAAGTCGGGGCCGGCTCCTAAGTCTTCATCTGGAGCCTGAGGATTCCTCTCCACTGCTTACGTGGACCATGCGGTTCCACTGGAGGCTCCCCAGGGGCATCATGTCTCATCTCAATTCAAGACATGCACGTCCACTTCCCTCCCGAGCTGTAGGTGCAGGGTCAGGCTTCCCGTCTAGGTGACCCAGGGGTCTGGGGCTTGCCCTCGAGGCTTTCTGACAATGTGGAAATATGTGTCACTGTGGTGTGAGTCAATACTTGGGGTGACATTCGAGGCGGCACAGGGACACCAAGTTCATCTGGAGTGGACAGGGACATCTGGGGGTCTCCTGGAACAGGTGGAATGACCCCGGATATCCTCTGAACACAGAGATGAAGAGCGCCACCTCTTGAGATGAGATGGGACCCTCCAGAATCCTTACCCAATGAAGCAGGGAAAGGAAATCTCACCTCAAGCGGAGCAGCGGGTCATGGGGATCCTCGGGCTGTGGCGGTACCCTCGGTGTTCCTCTCGAGTAGAGACGTGTATGGCGAGATATCCTTGAGTCGCTGCAAGAGTGTGAAGGAATCCGTCGAGGTTCATGAGTGATGGGGTGACTTCCTACCAGATGCCTCAGAGGACAAGGGACTCAACTCGCCTGGAGGGGAGATCCTCTTCGTTTATCTCGAGTTGCGGCGGGTTCCTCTCGAGTTACGATGGGAACCCCAGGGACCCGCCCCTGGGGCCTCCAGAAAGGCCACGCTCCATGCGAGTTGCCAGGGGCCTCTGGGGATTCCCTCGCATTTGGGGCCGTTTCCTAAGTCCTCGCCTGTAGCCTGTGAATTCCTCTCCAGTGCTGACGTGGACCGTGGGGTTCCTCTGGTGGCTCCCCAGGGGTGTCAGGTCTCGTCTCGTGTGGAGACGTGACGTCCGCTTTCCGCCTGAGCTGTAGCCACAGGATCAGGCTTCCTGTCGATGTGACCCAGCGGTCTGGGGCTTCCCGTTGAGGCTTTCCCACAGGGTATAAACACGTGCCACCGTGGTGGGAGCCAATCCTCGGTGTGNGGGGCCGGCTCCTAAGTCTTCATCTGGAGCCTGAGGATTCCTCTCCACTGCTTACGTGGACCATGCGGTTCCACTGGAGGCTCCCCAGGGGCATCATGTCTCATCTCAATTCAAGACATGCACGTCCACTTCCCTCCCGAGCTGTAGGTGCAGGGTCAGGCTTCCCGTCTAGGTGACCCAGGGGTCTGGGGCTTGCCCTCGAGGCTTTCTGACAATGTGGAAATATGTGTCACTGTGGTGTGAGTCAATACTTGGGGTGACATTCGAGGCGGCACAGGGACACCAAGTTCATCTGGAGTGGACAGGGACATCTGGGGGTCTCCTGGAACAGGTGGAATGACCCCGGATATCCTCTGAACACAGAGATGAAGAGCGCCACCTCTTGAGATGAGATGGGACCCTCCAGAATCCTTACCCAATGAAGCAGGGAAAGGAAATCTCACCTCAAGCGGAGCAGCGGGTCATGGGGATCCTCGGGCTGTGGCGGTACCCTCGGTGTTCCTCTCGAGTAGAGACGTGTATGGCGAGATATCCTTGAGTCGCTGCAAGAGTGTGAAGGAATCCGTCGAGGTTCATGAGTGATGGGGTGACTTCCTACCAGATGCCTCAGAGGACAAGGGACTCAACTCGCCTGGAGGGGAGATCCTCTTCGTTTATCTCGAGTTGCGGCGGGTTCCTCTCGAGTTACGATGGGAACCCCAGGGACCCGCCCCTGGGGCCTCCAGAAAGGCCACGCTCCATGCGAGTTGCCAGGGGCCTCTGGGGATTCCCTCGCATTTGGGGCCGTTTCCTAAGTCCTCGCCTGTAGCCTGTGAATTCCTCTCCAGTGCTGACGTGGACCGTGGGGTTCCTCTGGTGGCTCCCCAGGGGTGTCAGGTCTCGTCTCGTGTGGAGACGTGACGTCCGCTTTCCGCCTGAGCTGTAGCCACAGGATCAGGCTTCCTGTCGATGTGACCCAGCGGTCTGGGGCTTCCCGTTGAGGCTTTCCCACAGGGTATAAACACGTGCCACCGTGGTGGGAGCCAATCCTCGGTGTGACAGTTGAGGCGGCGCAGGGACACCAGGTTCCTCTGGAGTGGACAGCGACATGTGAGGGTCTTCTGGAATAGTTGGCATGATCCCTGGAGTTTCTCTGGACACATCTGTGGAGAACGCCTCCTCTTCAGATGCAAAAGGAACGTCAGGAATCCTTCCCCAATGAATCAGGGAAAGGAACCCTCAACTCGAGCGAAGCAGGTGGACACAGGTCTCCTCTGGAGGTGTGGTGGGACCCTCGGTGTTCCTCTCAAATAGAGACGTGTATGGCAGGATATCCCTGAGTCACTGCAAGGGTGTGAAGGAACCCGTCTAGGTTCATGAGGGATGGGGTGACTTAACGCCAGATGCCTCAGAGAACAAGGGCCTCAATTTGCCTGGAGGGGAGATTGTCCTGGTTTTTCTCGAGTTGCGTCATGTTCCTCTCGAGTTATGATGGGGACCACAGGGACCTGCCACTGGGTCCTCCTGAAAGGCCAGGCTTCACGCGAGTTTCCAGGGGCCTGTGGGGATTCCTTCGCATTAGGGGCTGGCTCCTAAGTTCTCGTCAGGAGACTGAAGATTCCTCTCCAGTACTAACGTGGACCGTGGGGTTCCTCTGGGGGCTCCTCAGGGGCGTCAGGTCTCGTCTCGATTGGAGACGTGCAGGCCCGCTTTCCTCCCGAGTGGTAGCCACAGGGTCAGGCTTCCCATCGAGGTGACAGAGGGGTCTGGGGCTTCCCCTCGAGGCTTTCCCACAAGGTGGAAATTCGAGACACTTTGGTGGGAGCCAATCCTCGGGGTGACAATTGAGGCGCCGCAGGGACACCAGGTTACTCTGGAGAGGACAGCAACAACTGGGGGTCTCCTGGAACAGGTGGCACGTCCCTGGAGTTCCTCTGGACACACCCGTGGAGAGCGCCTCCTATTGAGATGTGACAGGACCGGCGTGAATCCTTTCACGAAAAAGCAGGGAAAGGAACCCTCACTTCGAGCAGAGCAGTGGGATAGCGGGCTCCTCTGGAGGTGTGGTGGGACCCTCGGTGTTCCTCTTTAGTAGAGACATGTATGGCGGGATATCCTTGAGTGGCAGCAAGGGTGTGAAGGAACCCATTGAGTTTCACGAGGGATGGGGTGACTTCCCGCCAGATGCCTCAGACACCAAAAGCCTAAACTCGCCTGGAGGGGAGATCCCCCTGGTTTTTCTTGAGTTGTGGCGGGTTCCTCTCGAGTTAGGACAGGGACCCCAAGGACCCACCCCTGGGCCCTCCAGAAAAGCTAGGCTACACACGAGTTGTCAGGGGCCTCTGGGGATTCCTTCGCAGTCCAGCCCGGCTCCTAAGTCCTCGGCTGGATACTGAGGATTCCTCTCCAGTGCTGATGTGGACCATGAGTTTCCTCTGTAGGCTCCCCAGGGGCGTCAGGTCTCCTCTTGAGTGGAGACGTGCACGTTGGCTTTCCTCCCGAGCTATAGCCGCTGGATCAGGTTACCCATCGAGGTGACCCAGGGGTCTGGGGGTTCCCCTCGAGGCTTTCCCACAGTGCGGAAACACGTGCCACCGTGGTGGGAGCCAATTCTTGGGGTGTGAGTCGAGGCAGCGCAGGGACACCAGGTTCCTTTGGAGTGGACAGCGACATCTGGGGGTCTCATATAACAGGTGGGCACGACCCCCGGTTCTTCTCTGGACGCACCTGTGGGAGCGCCTCCTCTTGAGATGCGACGGGACCATTGGGAATCCTTTCCTGACGAAGCAGGGAAAGGAACCCTCACCTCGAGCAGAGCAGGGGGACATGGGGCTACTCTTGAGGTGTGGCGGGAACTTTGGTGTTCCTCTCGAGTAGAGACATATATGGCAAGATATCCTTGATTCGCTGCAAGGGTGTGAAGGAACCTGTCGAGTTTCACGAGGGATGTGATGACTTCCCGCCGGATGCCACAGATGACGAGGGCTTCAACTCGCCTGGAGGGGAGATCCTCCTGGTTTTTCTCGAGTTGTGGCTGGTTCCTCTCGAATTATGATGGGGACCCCAGGGACCCGCCCCTGGGCCCTCTGGAAAGGCCATGTTCCACGTGAGTTGCCAGGGGCTACTGGGGACTCCTTTGCAGTCGGGGCCGGCTCCTAAATCCTCGTCTGGAGCCTGAGGATTCCTCTCCAGTGGTGATGTGAACCGTGGGGTTCCTCTGGAGGTTCCCCAGGGGCGTCAGGTCTCATCTCGAGTGGAGATGTGCAGGTCTGCTTTCCTCCCGAGCTGTAGCCTCAGGGTCAGGCTTCCCATCAAGGTGACCCAGGAGTCTGGGGCTTCCCCTTGAGAATTTCCCACAGCAGAAACACGTGACACCACAGTGGGAGCCAATCTTCGGGGTGACAGTCGAGGTGGCGCAGTTACACCAGGTTATTCTGGGGTGAACAGCGACATCATGCAGCTTCCTGGAAGAGGTCGCATACCCCGGAATTCCTCTGGACACACCCTTGGAGAGCATCTCCTCTTGAGATGCGAAGGCACCGTCGGGAATCCTTTCCCGACAAAACAGGGAAAGGAACACTCACCTCGAGAGGAGCACGAGCACACGGGGTTTCTCTTGAGGTTTGGCGGCACCCTCGGTGTTCTTCTCGATTAGAGACGTGTATGGCAGGTTATCCTTGCGTCGCTGCAAGGGTGTGAAGAAACCCATTGAGTTTCACGAGGGATGGGGTGACTTCCCACCAGATGCCTCAGAGGACAAGGGCCTCAACTCGCCTGGAGGGGAAATCCTCCTGGTTTTTCTAAAGTTGTGGCGGGTTCCTCTCGAGTTAGGATGGGGACCCCATGGAGCCACACCTGGGCCCTCCGGAAAAGCTAGGCTACACGCGAGTTGCCAGGGGCCTCTAGGGATTCCTTCGCAGTTGGGGCCGGCTCCAACGTCCTCGTCTGAAGCCTGAGGATTCCTCTCCAGTGCTGACGTGGACCGTGGGGTTCCTCTGGAGGCTCCCCAGGGGCGTCAGGTCTCATCTCCAGTGGAGAATTGCACGTCTGCTTTCCTCTCGAGCTGTAGCCACAGGGTCAGGCTTCCTGTCGAGGTGACCCAGGGGTCTGGTGCTTCTCTACGAGGCTTTCCCAATGGGTGGAAACACGTGCCACCATGGTGGGAGCCAATCCTCGGGGTGACAGTCGGAGCGACACAGGGACACCAGGTTCTTCTGCAGTGGACAGCGACATCTGAGGGTCTCCTGGAACAGTTGGCGCCATCCCCTTTGTTTCTATGGACACACCCGTGGAGATTGCCTCCACTTGAAATGCGACAGGACTGTCGGGAATCCTTCCCTGATGAAGCAGGTAAAGGTAGCCTCACCTCGAGTGGAACAGGAGGACACGGGGCTCCTCTTGAGGTGTGGCGGGACCGTCGGTGTTCCTCTCGAGTACAGATGTGTATGGCCGGATATCCTTGAGTTGCAGCAAGGGTGTGAAGGAACCCGTCGAGGTTCACGTGGGATGGGGTGACTTCCTGCCACATGCCTCAGAGGACAAGGGCCTCAAGTCGCCTGAAGGGGAGATCATCCTGGTTTTTCTAGAGTTCTGGTGGGTTCCTCTCGAGTTACGATGGGGACCTCAGGGACCCGCCCCTGGGGCCTCCAGAAAGGCCAGGCACCACGAGAGGTGCCAGGAGCTTCTGGGGATTCCTTCGCAGTTAGGGACGGCTCCTAAGTCCTCGTCTGGAGTCTGTGGATTCCTCTCCAGTGCTGACGTGGACCGTGGGGTTACTCTGGACGCTCCCCAGTGGTGTCAGATCTCGTCTCTAGTGGAGACGTGCACGTACAATTTCCTTCTGAGCTGTAACCGCAGGGTCAGCCTTCCCATTGAGGTGACCCAGGGGTCTGGGTCTTTCCCTCAAGGCTTTCCCACAGGGTGGGAACACGTGCCACCCTTGTGGGAGCCAATACTTGGGGTGTCAGTCGAGGTGGCACAGGGACACCAGGTTCCTCTGGAGTGGACAGCAACATGTGAGGGTCTCCTGGTATAGGTGGTGTGACCCCCAGAATTTCTCTGGACACACCCGTGGAGAACACCTCCTCTTGAGATGCAACGGGATGGTCGAAAATCCTTACCCGAAGAAGCAGGGAAAGGAACCCTAATCTCGAGCGGGGCAAGGGACACGGGGCTCTTCTTGAAGTGTGGAGGGACCCTCGGTGTTCCTCTTGAGTAGAGACGTGTATGGCTGGATATCCTTGAGTCGTGGCAAGGGTGTGAAGAAACCCGTTGAGTTTCACGAGGGATGAGGTGACTTCCCACCAGATGCTTCAGAGGACAAGTTTTCAAGTCACCTCGAGGGGAGATCATCCTGGTTTTTCTCGAGTTAACACGGGTTCCTCTCGAATTATGACAGGGACCCCAAGGACCCTCCCCTGGCCCCTCTGGAAAGGCTAGGCTCCATGCGAGTTCCCAGGGGCCTCTGGAGATTCCTTCGAAGTCNTCGAGTGGAGATGTGCAGGTCTGCTTTCCTCCCGAGCTGTAGCCTCAGGGTCAGGCTTCCCATCAAGGTGACCCAGGAGTCTGGGGCTTCCCCTTGAGAATTTCCCACAGCAGAAACACGTGACACCACAGTGGGAGCCAATCTTCGGGGTGACAGTCGAGGTGGCGCAGTTACACCAGGTTATTCTGGGGTGAACAGCGACATCATGCAGCTTCCTGGAAGAGGTCGCATACCCCGGAATTCCTCTGGACACACCCTTGGAGAGCATCTCCTCTTGAGATGCGAAGGCACCGTCGGGAATCCTTTCCCGACAAAACAGGGAAAGGAACACTCACCTCGAGAGGAGCACGAGCACACGGGGTTTCTCTTGAGGTTTGGCGGCACCCTCGGTGTTCTTCTCGATTAGAGACGTGTATGGCAGGTTATCCTTGCGTCGCTGCAAGGGTGTGAAGAAACCCATTGAGTTTCACGAGGGATGGGGTGACTTCCCACCAGATGCCTCAGAGGACAAGGGCCTCAACTCGCCTGGAGGGGAAATCCTCCTGGTTTTTCTAAAGTTGTGGCGGGTTCCTCTCGAGTTAGGATGGGGACCCCATGGAGCCACACCTGGGCCCTCCGGAAAAGCTAGGCTACACGCGAGTTGCCAGGGGCCTCTAGGGATTCCTTCGCAGTTGGGGCCGGCTCCAACGTCCTCGTCTGAAGCCTGAGGATTCCTCTCCAGTGCTGACGTGGACCGTGGGGTTCCTCTGGAGGCTCCCCAGGGGCGTCAGGTCTCATCTCCAGTGGAGAATTGCACGTCTGCTTTCCTCTCGAGCTGTAGCCACAGGGTCAGGCTTCCTGTCGAGGTGACCCAGGGGTCTGGTGCTTCTCTACGAGGCTTTCCCAATGGGTGGAAACACGTGCCACCATGGTGGGAGCCAATCCTCGGGGTGACAGTCGGAGCGACACAGGGACACCAGGTTCTTCTGCAGTGGACAGCGACATCTGAGGGTCTCCTGGAACAGTTGGCGCCATCCCCTTTGTTTCTATGGACACACCCGTGGAGATTGCCTCCACTTGAAATGCGACAGGACTGTCGGGAATCCTTCCCTGATGAAGCAGGTAAAGGTAGCCTCACCTCGAGTGGAACAGGAGGACACGGGGCTCCTCTTGAGGTGTGGCGGGACCGTCGGTGTTCCTCTCGAGTACAGATGTGTATGGCCGGATATCCTTGAGTTGCAGCAAGGGTGTGAAGGAACCCGTCGAGGTTCACGTGGGATAGGGTGACTTCCTGCCACATGCCTCAGAGGACAAGGGCCTCAAGTCGCCTGAAGGGGAGATCATCCTGGTTTTTCTAGAGTTCTGGTGGGTTCCTCTCGAGTTACGATGGGGACCTCAGGGACCCGCCCCTGGGGCCTCCAGAAAGGCCAGGCACCACGAGAGGTGCCAGGAGCTTCTGGGGATTCCTTCGCAGTTAGGGACGGCTCCTAAGTCCTCGTCTGGAGTCTGTGGATTCCTCTCCAGTGCTGACGTGGACCGTGGGGTTACTCTGGACGCTCCCCAGTGGTGTCAGATCTCGTCTCTAGTGGAGACGTGCACGTACACTTTCCTTCTGAGCTGTAACCGCAGGGTCAGCCTTCCCATTGAGGTGACCCAGGGGTCTGGGTCTTTCCCTCAAGGCTTTCCCACAGGGTGGGAACACGTGCCACCCTTGTGGGAGCCAATACTTGGGGTGTCAGTCGAGGTGGCACAGGGACACCAGGTTCCTCTGGAGTGGACAGCAACATGTGAGGGTCTCCTGGTATAGGTGGTGTGACCCCCAGAATTTCTCTGGACACACCCGTGGAGAACACCTCCTCTTGAGATGCAACGGGATGGTCGAAAATCCTTACCCGAAGAAGCAGGGAAAGGAACCCTAATCTCGAGCGGGGCAAGGGACACGGGGCTCTTCTTGAAGTGTGGAGGGACCCTCGGTGTTCCTCTTGAGTAGAGACGTGTATGGCTGGATATCCTTGAGTCGTGGCAAGGGTGTGAAGAAACCCGTTGAGTTTCACGAGGGATGAGGTGACTTCCCACCAGATGCTTCAGAGGACAAGTTTTCAAGTCACCTCGAGGGGAGATCATCCTGGTTTTTCTCGAGTTAACACGGGTTCCTCTCGAATTATGACGGGGACCCCAAGGACCCTCCCCTGGCCCCTCTGGAAAGGCTAGGCTCCATGCGAGTTCCCAGGGGCCTCTGGAGATTCCTTCGAAGTCAGGGCCGGCTCCTAAGTCTTCGGCTGGAGCCTGAGGATTCCTCTCCACTGCTTACGTGGACCATGCGGTTCCACTGGAGGCTCCCCACGGGGCTCCTCTTGAGATGTGGCGGGAACCTCGGTTTTCTTCTTGAGTGGAGACGTGTATGTCGGCATATTCTTGAGTTGCTGCAAGGGTGTGAAGGAACCCATCGAGGTTCACAAGGGATGGGGTGACTTCCTTCCAGATGCCTCAAAGGTCAAGGTCCTCAACTCTCCTGGAGGGGAGATCTTCCTGGTTTTTCTCGAGTAGCAACGGGTTCCTCTCGAGTGACGACGGGGACCCCAGGGACCCACCACTGGGCCCTCCAGAAAGGCCAGGATCCATGCGAGTTGCTAGGGGCCTCTGGGGATTACTTCACAGTCGGGGCTGGCACTTAAGTCCTCGTCTGGAGCCTGAGGATTCCTCTCCAGTGCTGATGTGGACTGTGGGGTTCCTCTGGAGGCTCGGCAGGGGGTCAGGTCTCATCTGAAGTGGAGACGTGCACGTCCACTTTCCTCCAGAGCTGTAATCACAGGGTCAGGCTTGCCATCAAAGTGACACAGGGGTCTGAGACTTTTCTTCCAGGTTTTCCCACATTGTTGAAACACGTGCCACCATGGTGGGAGCCAATCCACTGGGTGACATTCAAGGCGGCGCAGGGACACCAGGTACCTCTGGTGTGGACAGCGACAACTGGATGTCTCCTGGAACAGGTGGCACGACCCCCAAAGTTCCTCTGAACACTGCAGTTGAGTGCGCCTCCTCTTGAGATGTGACAGGACCCTCGGGAAACTTTCCCCGTCAAAGCAGGGAAAGGAACCCTCATCTCGAGCGTAGCAGGGGGACACGCGGATCCTCTTGAGGTGTGACAGGACCCTCGGTGTTCCGCGAGAGTAGAGATGTGCATGTCGGTATATCCTTGAGTCGCTGCAAGGGTGTGAAGAAACCTGTCGAGGTTCACGTTGGATGAGGTGTCTTCCCGCCTGATGGCTCAGAAGACAAGGGCCTCAACAAGCCTGGAGGGGAGTTCCTCCTGATTTTTCTCGAGTTGCGGCCGGTTCCTCTCGAGTTACCATAGTGACCCCTGGGATCCGCCCCAGGTTCTGCCGGAAAGGCCCACTTGCACGCGAGTTAACAGAGGCCTCTGGGGATTCCTTCGCAATCGGGGCCGGCTCCCATGTCCTCGTCTGGAGCCTGAGGATCTCTTTCCAGTGCAGACGGGAACTTTGGGGTTCCTCTGGAGGCTCCCCAGGGGAGACAGGTCTCGTCTCCAGTGGAGGCGTGCAGCTCTGCTTTCTTCCCGAGCTGTAGCTGCAGGGTCAGGCTTCCCGTCGAGGTGACACAGGGGTCTGGGGCTTCCCCTCGAGGCTTTCCCACAGAGTGGAAACACGTGCCACCGTGGTGTGAGACAATCTTGGGGTGACTGTCGAGGCGGATCCGGGCCACCTGGTTACAATGGAGTGAACAGANGCTGCAGGGTCAGGCTTCCCGTCGAGGTGACACAGGGGTCTGGGGCTTCCCCTCGAGGCTTTCCCACAGAGTGGAAACACGTGCCACCGTGGTGTGAGACAATCTTGGGGTGACTGTCGAGGCGGATCCGGGCCACCTGGTTACAATGGAGTGAACAGAGATATCTGGGGGTCTCGTGGAACGGGTGGCTCAACCTCCAGAGTTCCTCTGGACACTCATGTGGAGATCGCCTCCTCTTGAGATATGACGGTACACGCGGGAATCCTTCCCCGACGAATCAGGAAAAGGAAATCTGGTCTTGAGGGGAGCAGGGGGATTCGGGTCTCCTGTTGAGTTGTGGCGGGACCCTCTGTGTTCCTCTCGCATGGAAACCTGTATGTCGGGATATTCTTGAGTTGCTGCAAGAATGTGAAGGAACCCGTCGTGATTCACGAGGGATGGGTGGACATCCCACGAGGTGCTGCAGAGGAAAAGGGCCTCATTCACTTGGAGGGGAGATCGTCCTGATTTTTCTCGAGTTGCGGCAGGTTCCTCTCGACTTACGATGGGGACCCAAGGGACCCGCCCCAGTGCGCTCTGGAAAGGCCAGGCTTCACGTGAGTTGCACGGGGCCACTGGGGATTCCTTGGCAGGGGTGGCCAGCTCCAAAGTCTTCGTCTGGAGCCTGAGGATTCCCTCCACTGTTTACTTGGACCGTGGGGTTTCTCTGGAGGCTCCGCAGGGGAGTCAGTCTCGTCTCCAGTGGAGACATGCATGTCCGCTTTCCTGCCGAGCTGTAGCCACAGGGTCAGGCTTCCCGTCGAGGTAACACAGGGGTCTGGGTCTTGCCCAGGAGGCTTTCCCACAGGGTTGAATCACGTGCCACTGTGGTGGGAGCCAATCTTCAGGGTGACAATCGAGGTGGTGCAGGGCGACCAGGTTCCTCTGGAATGGACAGAGACATCTGTGGGTCTCGTGGATCATGTGGCTCAACCTCCGGAGTTCCTCTGGACAATTCTTTGGCAAGTGCCTGCTCTTGACATGCGACGGGACCATCAGGAACCCTTCCCCAAAAAAGCCGGGGAAAGGAAGCCTGATCTCGAGTTGAGCAGGGGGACACGGGCGTCCTCTTGAGTTTTGGAGGAACCCTCGGTGTTCCTCTCGAGTGGAGACCTGTATGTCGGGATATTCTTGAGTCACTGCAAACGTGTGAAGGAACCCGTTGAGGTTCATGAGGTATGGGGTGATTTCTCGCGAGGTGTCGCAGAGGAAAAAGGCCTCATCTCGCCTGGAGGGAAGATCCTCCTGGTTTTTCTCGAGTTATGGCAGGTTCCTCCTGACTTTCGACGGGGACCCCAGGGACCCATTCTGGGGCCCTCCAGAAAGGCCAGGCTCCACGCCAGGTGCCAGGGGCCTGTGTGGATTCCTTGGCAGTCGGGTCCGGCTCATATGTCCTCATCTTACACCTGAGGATTCCTCTCCACTGCAGACGTGGACCGTGGGGTTCCTCTGGAAGTTCCCCAGGTGTGTCAGGTCTCGTCTTCAGTGGAGACGTGCACCTCCGCTTTCCTCCCGAGTTGTAGCTGCAGGGTCAGGCTTCCCATCGAGGTGACACAGGAGTCTGGGGCTTCCCCTCGAGGCTTTCCCACAGGGGTGAAATACGGGCCAATGTGGTGGGTGCCAATCCTCGGGGTGACATTTGAGGCGATGCAGGGCCACCAGGTTCCGATAGAGTGGAGAGAGAAATCTGGGGGTCTTGTTGAACAGGTGGGGCAACATGCGGAGTTCCTCTGGACATTCCTGTGGAGAGCACCTCCTCTTGAGATGCGATGGGATGGTCGGCAATCCATCCCTGAAGAAGCAGGGAAAGGAAGCCTTATTTTGTGTGGAGCGGGGGGACAGGGGGGTCCTCTTGAGTTGTGGGGGGNTGGAGAGCACCTCCTCTTGAGATGCGATGGGATGGTCGGCAATCCATCCCTGAAGAAGCAGGGAAAGGAAGCCTTATTTTGTGTGGAGCGGGGGGACAGGGGGGTCCTCTTGAGTTGTGGGGGGACACTCGATGTTCCTCTTGAGTGGTGACGTGTATGTTGGGCTATTCTTGAGTCACTGCAAGGGTGTAAAGGAACCCGTCACGGTTCGTGAGGGATGGGGTGACTTCCTGTGACATGCCACAGAGTACATGGGCCTCATCTGGACTGGAGGGGAGATCCTCCTGGTTTTTCTCGAGTTGCGGCAGATTCCTCTCGTGTTATGACATGGACACCAGGGACCTGCCCCTGAGGCCTCCACAAAAGCCAGGCTCCAAGCGAGTTGCCAGGGGCCTCTGGGGATTCCTTGGCAGTTGGTTCCGGTTCCTAAGACCTCGTCTGGCACCTGAGGATTCCTCTCCACTGCAGACGTGGACCGTGGGGATCCTCTGGAGGCTCCCCAGGGGAGTCAGGTCTTGTCTTGAGTGGAGACGTGCACCTCTGCTTTCATCCCGAACTGTAGCTGCAGGGTNTCTCCACTGCAGACGTGGACCGTGGGGATCCTCTGGAGGCTCCCCAGGGGAGTCAGGTCTTGTCTTGAGTGGAGACGTGCACCTCTGCTTTCATCCCGAACTGTAGCTGCAGGGTCAGGCTTCACGTCATGGTGACTCAAGGTCTGGGGCTTCCCCTAGAGGCTTTCCCACTGGCCCGAAACACGTGCCAACGTGGTGGAAGCCAATATTCGGGGTGACAGTCGAGGCGGTGCAGAGCCACCAGTTTATGATGGAATGGACAGAGACATCTGAGGGTCTCGGGAAAAGGTGGCGTGACCACTGGAGTTCCTCTGGACACTCCTGTGGAGAGAACCTCCTCTTGAAATGTGATGGGATAGTCGGGAATCCATCCCTGAAGAAGCAGGGAAAGGACGCCTGATTTGGTGCAGAGCAGGGTGACAAGGGGTTCCTCTTGAGTTGTGAGGGTACCTCGATTTTCCTTTTGAGTGGAGCCGTGTATGTCGGGCTATTCTTGAGTCCCTCCAAGGGTGTGAAGTAACCCGTTGAGATTCATGAGGGATGGAGTGACTTCCGGTGAGGTTTCGCTGAGGACAAGGGCCTCATCTCTCTTCGAGTTGAGATCTTCCTGTTTTATCTCAAGTTGCGGCAGGTTCCTCTTGAGTTACAACGTGGACCCCAGGGACCCGCCCCTGAGTCCTCCGGAAAGGCCAGGCTCCAAGCGAGTTGCAAGGGGCCTCTGGGGATTCCTTGACAGTCAGTTCCAGCTCCTAAGTCCTCGTCTGGCACCTGAGGATTCCCCTCCACTGCAGACGTGAACCGTGGGGTTCCTCTGGAGGCTCTCCAGGGGAGTCAGGTCTCTTCTTGAGTGGAGACCTGCACCTCCGCTTTTCTCCCGAGCTGTAGCTTCAGGGTCAGGCTTCCCGTCAAAGTGAGACAGGGGTCTGGGTATTCCCCTCGAGGCTTTCCCACAGGGGTGAAACACGTGCCAACGTGTTGGGAGCCAATCCTTGGGGTGACAGTCGAGGCGGTGCAGGGCCACCAGGTTCCAATGCAGTGGACAGAGACATCTGGGGGTCTCGTGAAACATATTGTGCGACCCCTGGAATTCCTCTTGACACTCCTGTGGAGAGCACCTCCTCTTGAGAGTTGATGGGACAGTCGGGAAACCATCCCTGAAGAAGCAGGGAAAGGAAGCCTGATTTCGTGTGGAGCAGGGAGACACGGGGTTCCTCTTGAGTTGTTGGGGGACCCTCGATGTTCCTCCTGAGTGGAGACATGTATGTCGGGCTTTTCTTGAGTCACTGCAAGGGTGTGAAGGAACCCGTCGAGGTTCATGACGGATGGGGTGACTTCCCATGAGGTGCCACAGAGTACAAGGGCCTCATCTCGCTTGGAGGGGAGATCCACCTAGTATTTCTCGACTTGTGGCTGGTTCTTCTCAAGTTATGACGTGGACACCAGGGACCAGCCCCTGAGGCTTCTGGAAGGCGAGGCTCCAAGCGAGTTGCCTGGTAATTCTGGGGATTCCTTGGCAGTCGGTTCCTGCTCCTAAGACCTCGTCTGACACCTGAGGATTCCTCTCCACTGAAGATGTGGACTGTGGGGTTCCTCTGGAGGCTCCCCAGGGGAGTCAAGTCTTTTCTTGAGTGGAGACGTGCACCTCCGCTTTTCTCCCGAGCTGTAGCTGCAGGGTCAGGTTTTCCGTCGAGGTGACACAGGCGTCTATGGGCTTCCCCTCGAGGCTTTCCTACAGGGTTGAAACACGTGCCACTGTGGTGGGAGCCAATCTTCGGGGTGACTGTCGAGGCGGCTCAGTGCCACCAGATACTAATGGACTGGACAGAGACATCTAGTGTCTCATGGAACAGGTGGTGCAACCCACGGAGTTCCTCTGGACACTCCTGTGGAGACTGCCTCCTTTTGATATGCCACAGGACTGGCGGGAATCTTTCCCTGACAAATCAGTGAAAGGAACCCTCATCTCGAAATGAGCAGGGGGACACGGGGCTCCTCTTGAGTTGTGATGGGAATCTCAGTGTTACTCTTGTGTGGAGACCTGAATGTCGGGATATTCTGGAGTCACTGAAAGGGTGTGAAGGAACCCGTCGAGGTTCATGAGGGATGGGGTGCCTTCCCGTGAGATGCTGCAGAGGACAAGGGCCTCATTTCGCCTATAGGGGACATCCTCCTGGTTTTTCTCTAGTTGCGGTAGGTTTCCCTTGACTTACGATGGGGACCACATGGATCCGCACCTGTGCCCTCCAGAAAGGCCAGGCTCCACACGTGTTGCCAGGGTTCTTTGGGGATTTCTTGGCAGTCGGGGCCTGCTCCTAAGTCCTCGTCTGGAGCCTGAGGATTCCCTCCACTGCTTACTTGGGCCATGGGGAGTCCCCCCAGGGGAGTAAGGTCTCCTCTTGAGTGGAGATGAGCAATTCTGCTTTCCTCCCGAANTCTTGGCAGTCGGGGCCTGCTCCTAAGTCCTCGTCTGGAGCCTGAGGATTCCCTCCACTGCTTACTTGGGCCATGGGGAGTCCCCCCAGGGGAGTAAGGTCTCCTCTTGAGTGGAGATGAGCAATTCTGCTTTCCTCCCGAACTGTAGTCACAGGGTCAGTCTTCCCATCGAGGTGACAAAGGGGTCTAGGGCGTCCCCTCGAGGCTTTCCGACAGGGTTGAAACAGGTGCCACTGTGGTGGGAGCCAATCTTCGGGGTGACAGTTGAAGCGGCACAGGGACACCAGGTTCCAATGTAGTGGACAGAGACAACTGGGGGTCTCGTGGAACAGCTGGCGTGACCCCCGGATGTCCTCTGGACATTCCTGTGTCAAACGGCTCCCCTTGATATGCTATGGGACCTTCGGGAACCCTTCACCGACAAAGCAGGGAAAGGAAGACTGATCTCGAGCTGAGCATGGGGACACGGGGCTCCTCTTGAGTTGTGGGGGGACCCTCGATGTTCCTCTTGAGTGGAGACGTGTATGTCGAGCTATTTTTGAGTCACTGCAAGGGTGTGAAGGAACCCATCGAGGTTCATGCGGGATGGAGTGAGTTCCCGTGAGGTACCACAGAGGACAAGGGCCTCATTTCGCCTGGAGGGGAGATCCTCCTGGTTTTTCTAGAGTTGCAGCAGGTTTCTCTCGACTTATGATGGGGACCGCAGGGACCCACTCCAGTGACCTCGGAAAGGCCAGTCTCCGCGCCAGTTGCCAGGGGCCTCTGGGGATTTCCTGGCATTCAGGGCCTGCTCCTAAGTCCTCATCGGGAGGCTGAGGATTCCCTCCACTGCTTACTTGGGCCGTGGGGTTTCTCTGGAGGCTCCGCAATGGATTCAGGTCTCATCTCCAGTGGAGACATGCACATCCGCTTTCCTGCAGAGCTGTAGCCGCAGGGTCAGGCTTCCCGTTGAGGTGACATATGGGTCTGGGGCTTCCCTAGAGGCTTTCCCACAGGCTTGAAACACGTGCCAACGTGGTGGGAGCCAACTCTCGGGGTGACAGTCGAAGCGGCACAGGGCCACCAGGTTCCGACGGAGAGGACTGAGACATTTGGGGGTCTCTTGGAACAGGTGGCATGACTCCGCGAGTTCCTCTGGACACTCCCGTGGAGAGAACCTCCTCTTGAGATGCGATGGGACGGTCGGGATTCCATCCCTGAAGAAGCAGATAAAGAAAGCCTGATTTTATGCGGAGCAGGTGGACACGGTGTTCCTCTCGAGTTGTGGGGGGACCCTCGATATTCCTCCTGAGTGGAGATGTGTATGTCAGGCTATTCTTGAGTCACTGCAAGGTTGTGAAGAAACCCATCGAGGTTTGAGGGATGGGGTGACTTCCCGTGAGGTGCCGCAGAGAACAAGGGCCTCATATCCCCTGGAAGAGGAAATCCTCCTTGTTTTTCTCGAGTTGCAGCAGGTTTCTCTCGACTTATGACAGGGACTCCAGGGACCCGCCCCAGTGCCCTCCGGAAAGGCCAGTCTCCACGCGAGTTGCCAGGGGCCTCTGGGGATTTTTTGGCATTTGGAGCCTCCTCCTAAGTCCTTGTCTGGAGCCTGAGGTTTCCCTCCACTTCTTACTTGGACGGTGGGGTTTCTCTGGAGGCTCCCCAATGGAGTCAGGTCTCGTCTCATGTGGAGACGTGCATGTCCGCTTTCCTCCCGAGCTGTAGCTGCATGGGCAGGCTTCCCGTCGAGGTGACACAGGGGTCTGAGGCTTCCTGCATGTCTTTCCCACAGGGTTGAAACACGTTCCACCCTGGTGGGAGCGAAACTTCGGTGTGAGATTCGAGGGGTTGCAGGGCCACCAGGTTCCTCTGGAATGGGCAGAGACACCTGGGGGTATCGTGGATCATGTGGCTCAACACCCAGAGTTCCTCTGGACATTCCTGTGGCAAGCACCTCATGTTGACATGCCACGGGACCGTCGGGAACTCTTCCCCGACGAAGCCGGGAAAGGAAGCATGATTGCGAGTTGAGCAAGGGGACACGGGGGTCCTCTTGAGTTGTGGCGTGACCCTCGGTGTTCCTCTGACGTGGAGACCTGTATGTCGGGATATTCTTGAGTTGCTGCAAGCGTGTGAAGAAACCCGTTGAGGTTCATGAGGGAAAGGGTGACTTCTCGCGAGGTGCTGCTGAGAAAAAGGCCTCATCTCGCCTGGAGGGGAGATCCTCCTGGTTTTTCTCGAGTTACGGCAGATTCCTCTTGACTTACGACGGGGACCCTAGGGACCCGCTCCTGGGCCCTCCAGAAAGGACAGGCTCCACGCGAGATGCCAGCGGACTCTGCCGATTCCTTGGCAGTCGGTTCTGGCTACTAAGTCCTCGTCTGACACCTGAGGGTTACTCTCCACTGCAGACGTGGACCATAGTGTTCCTCTGGAGGCTCCCCAGGGGAGTCAGGTCTGTTCTTGAGTGGAGACATGCACCTCCACGTTCCTCCCGAGCTGTAACTGCAGGGTCAGGCTAACCGTCGAGGTGACACAGGGCTCACGGGCTTCCCCTCGAGGCATTCTCACAGGGTTGAAACACTTCCAACGTGTTGGGAGCCAATCCTCCTGGTGACTGTCCAGGCGGCTCAGGGCCATCAGGTTCTGATGGAGTGATCAGAGACATCTGGGTGTCTCGTGGAACAGGTGGCTCAACCCCCAGAGTTCCTCTGGACATTCCTCTTGAGAGTACCTCCTCTTGAGATGGGATTGGACGGTTGGGAATCCATCCCTGAAGAAGTAGGAAAAGGAAGCCTGATTTCGTGTGGAGCAGGGGTACACGGGGTTCCTCTTGAGTTGTGGGGGGAACCTCGATGGTCCTCTTGAGTGGAGACGTGTGTGTCAGGCTATTCTTGAGTCACTGCAAGGGTGTGAAGGAACCCGTAGAGGTTCATGAGGCATGGGGTGACTTCCCCTGAAGTGCCACAGAAGACAAGGGCCTCATCTGGATTGGAACGTAGATCCTCCTGGTTTTTCTCGAGTTATGGCTGGTTCTTCTCGAGTTAAGACCTGGACCCCAGGGACCCACCCCTGAGGCCTCCGGAAAGGCCAGGCACCAAGCGAGTTGCCAGGGACCTCTGGGGATTCCATGGCAGTCGATTCCGGCTCCTACGTCCTGGTCTGGCACCTAAGGATTCCTGTCCACTGTCGACGTGGACCGTGGGGTTCCTCTGGAGGCTCCCCAGGGGAGTCAGGTGTCTTCTTGAGTGGAGACGTGCACCTCTGCTTTCCACCTGAGTTGTAGCTGCAGGGTGAGCCTTCCCGTCAAGGTGATACAGGGGTCTTTGTGCTTCCCTTTGAGGCCTTCCCACAGGTTTGAAACACGTGCCACCGTGGTGGGAGCTAATCTTCGGGGTGACTGTCGTGGCAGCTCAGGGCCACCAGGTTCTGATGGAGTGGACAGAAACATCTGGGGGTCTCGTGGAACATGTGCCGCGACCCCTGCTGTTCCTCTGGACACACCTGTGGAGAGAGTCTCCTCTTGATATGCCAAAGGACTGCGGGAATCCTTCCCTGACGAATCAGTGAAAGGTTCCCTGGTCTCGAACGGAGCAGGGGGACATGGGCCTCCTCTTGAGTTGTGGTGGGAACCTCGGTATTCCTCTCTAGTGGAGACCTGAATGTCGGGATGTTCTTGAGTCACTGCAAGGGTGTGAAGGAACCCGTTGAGGTTCATGAGGGATGGAGTGACTTCCTGTGAGGTGCCGAAGAGGACAAGGGCCTCATTTCGCCTGGAGGGGAGATCCTCCTGATTTCTTTCGAGTTGTGGCAGGTTTCTCTCCACTTACGATGGGGATGCCAGGGATCCGCTCCTGGACACTCCAGAAAGGCCAGTATCCATGCGAGTTGCCAGGGGCGTCTGTGGATTCCTTGGCAGTCGGTTCCAGCTCCTAAGTCCTCGTCTGACACCAGAAGATTCCTCTCCAACCCAGACGTGGAACGCGGGGTTCTTCTGGAGGCTCCCCAGGGGAATCAGGTCTCTTCTTGAGTGGAGATGTGCACCTCTGCTTTCCTCCCGAGCTGTAGCTGCAGGTTCAGTCCTCCCGTCGAGGTGACACAAGGGTCTATGTGCTTCCCCTCGAGGCTTTCCCACAGGGTTGAAACACGTGCCAATGTGGTGGGAGCCAATCCTCGGGGTGACAGTCGAGGTGGCCCAGGGCCACCAGGCTCCGATGGAGTGGACAGAGACATCTGGGGGTCTCGTGGAACAGGTGGCGCAACCCCTGGAGTTCCTCTGGACACTCCTGTGGAGAGCACATCCTTTTGATATGCAATGGGACGGTCGGGAATCCATTCCTGAAGAAGCAGGGAAAGGATGTCAAATTTCGTTCTAAGTAAGGGGAAACGGGGTTCCCCTTGGGTTGTGGGGGGACCCATGATGTTCCCCTTGAGTGGAGACCTATATGTTGGGCTATTCTTGAGTCACTGCAAGGGTGTGAAGGAACCCTTCGAGGTTCATGTGGGATGGGNACGGTCGGGAATCCATTCCTGAAGAAGCAGGGAAAGGATGTCAAATTTCGTTCTAAGTAAGGGGAAACGGGGTTCCCCTTGGGTTGTGGGGGGACCCATGATGTTCCCCTTGAGTGGAGACCTATATGTTGGGCTATTCTTGAGTCACTGCAAGGGTGTGAAGGAACCCTTCGAGGTTCATGTGGGATGGGGTGACTTCCCATGAGGTGCTGCATAGGACAAGGTCCTCATCTTTCTTGGAGTGGAGATCCTCCTGGTTTTTCTCGACTTTCAGTAGGTTCTTCTGGAGTTACGACCTGGACCCCAGGGACCCGTCCCTGAGGCATCTGGAAAGGACAGGCTCCAAGCCACTTGCCAGGGGCATCTAGAGATGCCTTTGCAGTCAGTTCCAGCTCCTAAGTCCTCATCTGGCACCTGAGGATTCCTCTCCACTTCAGATGTGGACCGTGGGGTTCTTCTGGAGGCACTCCAGGAGAATCAGGTCTCGTCTTGAGTGGAGACGTGCATCTCCGCTTTCCTCCCGAGCTGTAACTGCAGGTTAAGGCTTCCCGTTGAGGTGATGCAAGGGTCTATTGGCTTCCCCTCGAGGCTTTCCCACAGGGTTGAAACACTTTCCACCGTGGTGAGAGCCAATCTTCAGGGTGACTCTCAAGGCGGCTCAGGGCCACCAGGTTCCAATGGAGTGGACAGAGACATCTGGGGGTCTCATGGAACAGGTGGCGTGACCCCCAGAGTTCCTCTGGACACTCCTGTGGAGAGCACCTCGTCTTGATATGCCACAGGACTGGCGGGAATCCTTCCCTGATGAATCAGTGAAAGGAACCCTGGTCTCGAATGGAGCAGGGCGACACGGGGCTCCTCTTGAGTTGTGGTGGGAACCTCGGTGTTCCTCTCGAGTGCAGACGTGAATGTTGGGGTATTCTCGAGTCACTGCAAGGGTTTGAAGGATCCCGTCGAGGTTCATGAGGGATTGGGTGACTTCCCGTGAGGTGCCACCAAGGACAAGGACCTCATTTCGCCTGGAGGGGAGATCCTCCTGGTTCTTCTCGACTTGTGGAAGGTTTCTCTCAGCTTACAATGGGGAACCCAGGGACCCTCCCCTTTACCCTCTGGAAAGGGCAGGGTCCACGCAAGTTGCCAGGGGCCTCTGGGGTTTTCTTGGCAGTCGGGGCCTGCTCCTAAGTCCTCGTCTGGAGTCATAGGATTCCCTCCATTGCTTACTTGGACCATAGGATTTCTCTGGAGGCTCCCCAATGAAGTCAGGTCTTGTCTCCAGTGGAAACGTGCATGTCCGCTTTCCTCCCAAGCTGTAGCTGCATGGTCAGGCTTCTGGTCGAGGTGACACAGGGGTCTGTGGTCTTCCCGTCGAGGCTTTCCAACAGGGTTGAAACACATGCCAATGTAGTGGGAGCCTATCCTCTGGGTGACAGTAGAGGTGGCGCAGGGCCATCAGGTTCCGATGGAGTGGACAGAGACATCTGGTGGTCTCGTGGAACAGATGGCGCAACCCCCGGAGTTCCTCTGGACAATACTGTGGAGAGCTCCTCCTCTTGAGATGCGATGGGATGATCGGGAATCCACCCCTGAAGAAGCAGGGAAAGGAAGCCTGATTTCGTGTGGAGCAAGGGGACACGCGTTTCCTCTTGAGTTGTGGGGGGCCTCTCGATATTCCTCTTGAGTGGAGATGTGTATGTCGGGCAATTCTTGAGTGACTGCAAGGGTGTGAAGGAACCCGTCATGGTTCATGAGGGTTGGGTTGACTTCCCATGAGGTGCCGCAGAGGACAACGGCCTCATTTCACCTGGATGGGAGATCCTCCTTGTTTTTCTCGAGTTGCCCCAGGTTCCTCTCGAGTTACGACGTGGAATCCAGGGACCTGCCCCTGAGGCCTCCGGAAAGGCCAGGCTTCAAGCGAGTTGCCAGGGGCCTCTCGGGATTCCTTGGTAGTCAGTTCCGGCTCATATGTCCTCATCTGATACCTGAGGATTATTTTCCACTGCAGACGTGGACCAGTGGGTTCCTCTGGAGGCTCACCAGGGGAGTCAGGTCTCGTTTTGACTGGACACATGCACCTTTGCTTTCCTCCTGAGCTGTAGCTTCAGGGTCAGGCTTCACCTCGAGGCTTTCCCACAGGGTTGAAACACGTGCCAATGTGGTGGGAGCAAATCCTCGGGGTGACAGTCGAGACGGCCCATGGCCACCAGGTTCTGATGGAGTGGACAGAGACATCTGTGGGTCTCATGGAACAGGTGGTGTGACCCACGGAGTTTCTCTGGACACTCCTGTGGAGAGCACGTCCTCTTGAGATGCCATGGGACGGCCGGGAATCCATCCCCAAAGAAGCAGGGAAATGAAGCCTGATTTCGTGTGGAGCAAGGGGACATGCTGTTCCCCTTGAAGTTTTGGGGCGACCCTCGATGTTCCTCGAGTGGAGACGTGTATGTCAGGCTATTCTTGAGTCACTGCAAGGGTGTGAAGGAATCCTTCTAGGTTCATGAAGATGGAGTGACTTCCTGTGAATTGCCGCAGAGGACAAAGGCCTCATTTCGTCTGAAGGGGAGATCCTCCTTGTTTTACTCGAGTGGCGGCAGGTTACTCTTGACTTACGACGGGGACCCCAGGGACCCGCCCCTGGGCCCTACGGAATGGCCAGGCTCTGCGTGAGTTGCCAGGGGCCTCTGGGGATTTCTTGGCAATTGGGTTCTGCTCCTAAGTCCTCGTCTGGAGCCTGAGGATTCCCTCCACTGCTTTCATGGACCGTCAGTTTTCTCTGGAAGCTCCCCAATGGAGTCAGGTCTCGTCTTGAGTGGAGACATGCACTGCAGTGGAGACATGCACGTCGGCTTTCCTCCCGAGCTGGAGCAGCAGGATCAGGCTTCCTGTCGAGGTGACACAGGGGTCTGGGGCTACCCCTTGAGGCTTTCCCACATGGTTGAAACACGTGCCACCCTGGTGGGAGCCAATCTTCGGGGTGACAGTCAAGGTGGTGCAGGGCCACCAGGTTCCTGCAGAATGGACAGAGTCATCTGGCGGTATCGTGCATCACGTGGCTCGACCCCCAGAGTTCCTCTGGACATTCTTGTGGCAAGTGCCTCCTCTAGACCTGTGACGGGACCGTCGGGAAACCTTGCCCCGACGAGGCCGGGAAAGGAAGCCTGATCTCGAGCTGTGCAGGGGGAAACGGGGTCCACTTGAGTGTGGTGGGACCCTCGGTGTTCCTCTCGCGTGGAGACCTGTATGTCTGGATATTCTTGAGTCACTGCAAGGATGTGAAGGAACCCGTCGAGGTTCATGAGGGATTGGGTACTCCCGGCGAGGTGCAGCAGAGCAAAAGGCCTCATCTCGCCTGGAGAGGAGATCCTCTGGTTTATCTCGAGTTATGGCAGGTTCCTCTCGACTTACGATGGGGACCACAGAGACCTGCTCCTGAGCCCTCCAGAAAGGCCAGGCTACCCACGAGTTACCAGGGGCATCTGGGGATTCCTTGGCAGTCGGTTCTGGCTCCTAAGTCCTCGTCTGACACCTGAGGATTCCTCTCCACTGCAGACGTGGACCGTTGGGTTCCTCTGGAGGCTCCCCAGGGTAGTCAGGTCTCATCTTGAGTGGAGATGTGCACCTCCGCTTTCCTTCCAATCTGTAGCTGCAGGGACATGCTTCCCATCAAGGTGACACAGGGGTCTATGGGCTTCCCCTCGAGGCTTTCCCACAGGGTTGAAACACGTGCCAACGTGGTGGGAGCCAATCCTCGGGGTGACATTTGAGGCAGCGCAGGGTCACCAGGTTCTGATGGAGTAGACAGAGACATCTGGGGGTCTCATGGAACAGGGGGCGTGACACCTGGTGTTCCTCTGGACACTCCTATGGAGAGCACCTTCACTTGATATGCGATGGGAAGGTCGGGAATCCATCCCTGAAGAAGCAGGGATAGTATGCAGTAATTCGTGTGAAGCAAGGGGACACGGGATTCCCCTTGGGTTGTGGGGGGACCCACAATGTTCCTCTTGAGTGGAGACTTGTATTTCGGGCTATTCTTGAGTCACTGCAAGAGTGTGAAGGAACTCGCCGAGGTTCTTGAGGGACAGGGTGACTTCCCATAAGGTGCCGCAGCGGAGAAGGGCCTCATTTCGCCTGGAGGGGAGATCCTCCTGGTTTTTCTCGAGTTGTGGCAGGTTTCTCTTGACTTACGACTGGGACCCCAGGGACCAGCCCCTGGGCCCTCCGGATAGGCCAGTCTCCATCCGAGTTGCCAGGGTCCTCTGGGGATTTTTTGGCAGTCAGGGCGTGCTCCTAAGTCCTCATCTGGAGCCTGAGGATTCCCTCCACTGAGTACTTGGAAAGTGGGGTTTCTCTGGAGGCTTCCCAATGGAGTCAGGTCTCATCTCTAGTGGAGACGTACACGTCTGCTTTCCTCCCGAGCTGTTGTGGCAGGGTCAGGCTTCCCGTTGAGTTGACACAGGGGTCTGGGTCTTCCCCTCGAGGCTTTCCTACAGGGTTGAAACATGTGCCACCGTGGTGGGAGCCAATCTTCGGGGTGACAGTACAGATGGTGCAGGGCCACCAGGTTCCTCTGGAATGGACAGAGTCATCTGGAGGTAAAGTGGGTCACGTGATTCAAACCCCGGTGTTCCTCTGGACATTCCTGTGGCAAGTGCCTCCTCTTGACATGCGATGGGACCATCTTGATCCCTTCCCCGACGAGGCCGGGAAACGAAGCCTGATCTCGAGCTGAGCAGGGGGACACGGGGTCCTCTTGAGTTGTGGTGGGACCCTCGGTTTTCCTCTCGCGTGGAGTCCTGTATGTCAGAATATTCTTGAGTCGCTGGAAGGGTGTGAAGGAACCTGTCGAGTTTCATGAGGGATGGGGTATGGCCAGTGAGGTGCTGCACAGCAAAAAGGCCTCATCTCGCCTGGAAGGGAGATTCTCCTGGTTTATCTCGAATTACGGCAAGTTCCTCTCAACTTACGATGGGGACCACAGAGACCTCCCTCCCGGGCCCTCAGGAAAGGCCAGGCTCCCTGCGAGTTGCCAGGGGCATCTGGGAATTTCTTGTCAGTCGGTTCCGGGTCCTAAGTCCTCGTCTGACACCTGAGGATTCCTCTCCACTGCAGATGTGGACTGTTGGGTTCCTCTGGAGGCTCCCCAAGGGAGTCAGGTCTCGTCTTGAGTAGAGATGTGCACCTCCACTTTCCTCCCGAGCTGTAACTGCAGGGTCAGGCTTCCCGTCGAGGTGACACAGGGGTCTATGGGCTTCCCGTCGAGGCTTTCCCACAGGGTTGAAACACGTGCAAACGTGGTGGGAGCCAATCCTCGGGGTGACATTTGAGGCGGTGCAAGGCCACCAGGCTCCGATGGAGTGGACAGAGACATCTGGGTGTCTCGTTGAACAGGTGGTGCGACCCCTGGTGTTCCTCTGGACACTCCTTTGGAGAGCACCTCCTCTTGAGATGTGAAGGGACGGTCGGGAATCCATTCCTGAAGAAGCAGGGAAATGATGCCGAATATCGTGCGAAACAAGGGGAAACGGGGTACCCCTTGTGTTGTGGTGGGACCCTCGATGTTCCTCTTGAGTGGAGACGTATATGCGGGCTATTCTTGAGTCACTGCAAGGGTGTGAAGGAACCCGTGAAGGTTCATGAGGGCTTGGGTGACTTCCATGAGGTGCCCCAGAGGACAAGGGCCTCATCTCGCCTGGAGGGGAGATCCTCCTGGTTTTTCTCGAATTGCAGCAGGTTCATCTCGAGTTACGACGTGGAACCGGGTGGCCCTGCACCGCTCGACTGTCATCCTGAGGATTGGCTCCCACCACGGTGGCACGTGCTTCAACCCTGTGGGAAAGCCTCGAGGGGAAGCCCCAGACCCCTGTGTCACCTCGACGTGAAGACTGACACTGCGGCTACAGCTCGGGAGGAAAGCGAACATGCACGTCTCCAATGAAGATGAGATCTGACTCCCCTGGGGAGCCTCCACAGGGACCCCAAATTCCACGTCTGCAGTGGAGAGGAATCCTCAGGTACCAGACGAGGACATACGAGCCGGAACCAACTGCCGAGGAATCCCCAGAGGCCCCTGGCAACTAGCACGGGGTCTGGCTTTTCCGGAGGGCACAAGAGCAGGTCCCAGGAGTCCCCTTCATAAGTCGAGAGGAACCTGCTGCAACTTGAGAAAAACCAGAAGGATCTCCCTAGGCGAGATGAAGCCCTTTTCCTCTGCTGCACCTAACGGGAAGTCACCCCATCACTCGTGAACCTCCACAGGTTCCTTCACACCCTTGCAGCGACTCAAGAATATCCCGACAAACAGGTCCCCACGTGAGAGGAACACCGAGGGTCCCGCCACAAATCAAGAGGAACCCCGTGTCCCCCTGCTCAGCTCGAGATCATGCTTCCTTTCCCGGCTTCATCAGGGAAGGATTCTCAATGGTCCTGTCATATGTCAAGAAGAGCCGCTTGCCACAGGAGTTTCCAGAGAAACCCCAGGTGTGGCACCACCTGTTCCACGATACCGCCAGATGTCTCTGTCCATGCCAGAGGAACCTGGTGGCCCTGCACCGCCTCGACTGTCATACCGAGAATTGGCTCCCACCATGGTGGCATGGGTTTCAACCCTGTGGAAAGGCTCAAGGGGAAGCCCCAGACCCCTGTGTCACTTCGATGTGAAGCCTGACCCTGCAGCTACAGATCGGGAGGAAAGCAGAAGGGCACGTCTCCACGGGAGAAGAGACCTGACTCCCCTGGGGAGCATCTAGAGGAACCCCAAGGTCCACGTCTGCAGTGGAGAGGAGTCCTCAAGTGCCAGACGAGGACTTACGAACCGGAACCGACTGCCAAGGAATCCCCAGAGGCCCCTGGCAACTCGCATGGGGACTGGCCTTTCCGGAGGTCACAGGAACAGGTCCCTGGGTTCCCTGTCATAAGTCGTGAGGAACCTGCTGCAACTCGAGATAAATCAGGAGGATCTCCCCTCCAGGCGAGATGAGGCCTTTTTCCTCTGTGGCACCTCACAGGAAGTCACCCCATCCCTCATGAACCTCACGGGTTCCTTGACACTCTTGCAGCGAGTCAAGAATATCCCGACATACAGGTCTCCACGAGAGAGGAACCCCGAGGGTCCCACCACAAATCAAGAAGACCCCCGTGTCCCCCTGCTCAGCTCGAGATCAGGGTTCCTTTATCGGCTTCGTCGGGGAAGGATTCCCAACCATCCTGTCGCATGTCAAGAGGAGGTGCTGGCCACAGGAGTTTCCAGAGAAAATCCCGTGGTGGCGCCACCTGTTCCACGATATCCCCAGATGTCTCTGTCCACGCCAGAGGAACCTGGTGGCCCTGCACCGCCTCGACTGTCATCCAGAGGATTGGCTCCCACCATGTTGGCACGTGTTTCAACCCTGTGGGAAAGCCTCGAGGGGAAGTCCCAGTCCCCTGTGTCACCTCGACGTGAAAACTGACCTGCGGCTACAGCCTGGGAGGAAAGCGGACGTGCACGTTTCCACAGGATACGAGACCTCATTCCCATGGCGAGCCTCCAGAGGAACCCCACAGTCCAAGTAAGCAGCGGAGGGAATCCTCAGAATCCAAAGGAGGAGTTTGGAGCAGGCCAAGAAAGCCAAGGAATCCCCAAAGGCCCCTGGCAAATCACGAGAAGACTGGCCTTTCCGGATGGCGCTGGGGCGGTTCCCTATGGTCCCCGTCGTAAGTCAAGAGGAACCTGCCGCAGTTCAGGAAAAACCAGGAGGATCTCCACTCCAGGCGAGATAAGGCTCTTTTCCTCTGGGGCCAATCGCGAGAAGTCACCCCATCCCTCGTGAACATCAACAGGTTCCATCATACCCTTGCAGCGACTCAAGAATATCCCAAAATAGAGGTCTCCATGCGAGAGGAACACCGAGGGTCCCTCCACAACTCAACAGGAGCCCCGTGCCCCCTGCTGCACTCAAGACCATTTTTCCTTTCCCTGATTCGTCGGGGAAGGATTCCCGCGTGTACCGTCACATCTCAAGAGGAGGCGCTCTCCACATGAGTANTGGTGGATTCATGTCAATGTATGACAAAGCCAATAGAGTATTGTAAAGTAAAATTAAAAAATAAATTAATTAAAGTCTTTGCAACTGACATAATGAGTAGAGTATTGCAAAATTTATGAAATACACCTTAAGCAGTTTTTAGAGGGAAGTTTATAGCATTAAACACGTACCATCGATGAGAGCTCTCAAATAAATGATCTTAGCTTCAACCACTAGGAACTAGGAAAACAAGATCAAATGAAACCGATAGTAATCAGAATAAAGGAAATGATAAGAACACAGCAGAAATTAATAATATAGGAAACAGAAAAACATTAGAGAATAATCAATAAAAACAAAAGCTGGCTATGTGTGAATATATATAAAATTGACAAGCATATAGTGAGACTGATCAGGAAAAATAAAAAAGACATAAATGAAAGATTAAGAATGAGAGGTGAATAAACTTCAGATACTACTAAAAGAAAATACTAGAAGTATAATAAGAGAATATTATGAACAACTTTATGCCATGAAATTCAACAATTTAGATGAAATATTAAAACTCCTTGAAAGATACAAACTATCAATATCCTTTGGAAATTTCAATTCTATTCAGGCAAAAGCAGGTTGGTATAGAATTGAAAGAGAACAGAAGTAATTATGGAAAATTATAAAGCATAGTTACAATGATAGTTTTTAACATACAGAAATTTTTAGTTCCTTTATGATCAGNATCAATATCCTTTGGAAATTTCAATTCTATTCAGGCAAAAGCAGGTTGGTATAGAATTGAAAGAGAACAGAAGTAATTATGGAAAATTATAAAGCATAGTTACAATGATAGTTTTTAACATACAGAAATTTTTAGTTCCTTTATGATCAGTTCTCTAGCAAAAAGCATCCGTAGAATCTGAGAATATAATTTTAAATGTGTCAAAGATGTGACAGAAACCATGTCTTTTTTTTTAAGACCTAAAGGGAGTCACTGTTTTACATACAGTTAATATAAGATTTTATGTAAAGAGTAATGTTAATGCAGTGATTAAGGTAAGATTAATAATTCTTACATGCTCCAGAATTATTTTTTATGAACTTGGAAAAATATCTATAATATTCATAAATGATATGAAATGAGTATAGGGGGCTTCCACAAATTAACAAAAAAAATGAAGCTATATAAAAATGATCAAAGGATATTATGATAATTCACAAGAAACATTATCAGTTCAGTTCAGTTTATGTCACTCAGTCGTGTCTGATTCTTTGCGACCCCATGAATAGCAGCACACCAGGCCTCCCTGTCCATCACCAACTCAGACTCACACTCATCCAGTCGGTGATGCCATCCAGCCATTTCATTCTCTGTTGTCCCCTTCTCATCCTGCCCCCAATCCTTCCCAGCATCAGAGTCTT
Source organism: Neotragus pygmaeus (assembly GCA_006410875.1). Classification (NCBI taxonomy): domain Eukaryota; kingdom Metazoa; phylum Chordata; class Mammalia; order Artiodactyla; family Bovidae; genus Neotragus; species Neotragus pygmaeus. The sequence continues at coordinate 71,300 of SJYV01030426.1, forward strand.
TTCCAATGAGGCAACTCTTCACATGAGGTGG
>SJYV01030427.1:0-13074 GCA_006410875.1 Neotragus pygmaeus
TTTTTTTAATGAATGGGAAGAGTTTCAAACTTAAATGTTTACTGGGAATCTTAAAAACTAAGATTAAAGAAAATTCCTATACTAATCTAGATACAAAAATAATTTTTCGAAGTTGTAGTAAAAGGAACAAAAATCATCCTGATTTTAGATAGTCACCAACACTAAAAGATGGAAGATTTTTCCAGTATATGGTTAATGGATGTTTGTGGAGAAACTTGTGGACCCCTATTCCTGGTTAACTTGTTATCTACCCCAAAGCAAGAGGAATCCATTCAAACGTGCTCAAATGATGAAAAAAATATGCCATTTGTATATTCATTGGAGTGGGGTGACAGGGGTAACTATTTAAAATGTGCTCTATCTGGCTAAAAAATTAACCAAAATCAAAATATCAAGAATATGAAAACTGAGGTATCCCTAGTGGTCCAGTGGCTAAGACTACACTCTCAATGCAGAGGACCCAGGTTAGATCCCAGGTTAGGGAACTATATCTCACATGCTACAACTGAGACCTGGAACTGTCAGAGAAATAAAAATAAATAAATATTTATTAAAAAGAATGTGAAAACTGTTTTATTTATAGTCTATGCTGCTGCTGCTGCTAAGTCACTTCAGTCGTGTCCACCTCTGTGGACCCCATAGACGGCAGCCCACCAGGCTCCTCTGTCCACAGAATTCTCTAGGCAAGAGTACTGGAGCGGGTTGCCCTTTCCTTCTCCATTATAGTCTATGAGTGAATATTAAAAAACATTAAAAATAGAGTTAAGTATAAATAATCATTAAAAATATCTGTTTAGGTAGAGTTCCCCCAGACATAGAGCCTGAGGCATGGATTTAAGAGCAAGTATTTTCTTCAGGATGCTAAGAAACATATAGCAGCATAAGAAAAGGAAAGTAACCAGTATAGGATAAGTCAACTAGCCAGTTACCTTGAGGGTGACTGAAGTTTAATCCCAGAAACTGTGCAAACTGTATGTCCCAGAGTTACAGAACCCAAGGGGCAAGAGAGCTGGTCTGTTTATACATCAGTGCTCATCAACCTTTTGTTGAGAACTTCAGGAGTGGGTCATTCAGATAAATTTCCAGCCTGGATTTTGGGCTGAGCCCCCTGTGCAGCCTCGGGGACCTGAAGTGTGGCATGGGATGTGAGGATCAGCAGGAGCACAGGGCGGTAGTTACAGCCAGGGGAATGTCAAGTGCCACAGACAGGGGGCACTGCAGGCTAGTTAGGATTCTGAAGGCAAGTAGCCAAANGAGCCCCCTGTGCAGCCTCGGGGACCTGAAGTGTGGCATGGGATGTGAGGATCAGCAGGAGCACAGGGCGGTGGTTACAGCCGGGGGAATGTCAAGTGCCACAGACAGGGGGCACTGCAGGCTAGTTAGGATTCTGAAGGCAAGTAGCCAAATTGATCCTTAAAGATGATTTTATGGAGTAAAAAAAATGCAGAGGTAAGCTGACTCACAGCTCCAGATTAAATAAATATAATGTTGAGAAGTGAAGAAGAGGAGAGAATGGAGTGAGAGAAATCCATGGGAATCTTCTTATTGACTGTACATGAAAGAGAAAATGTTACTATTGGCTGAAAATTACAGAAATATAGGTTTAGCCCAGGTCTTCTCTGATGGTTTAGCTGGTAAGGAATCTGCCTGAAATGTTGGGAGACCTGGGTTCGGTCCCTGGGTTGAGAAGATCCCTAGGAGAAGGGAACAGCTACCCTCTCCAGTATTCTGGCCTGGAGGATTCCATAGACTATACAGTCAGTGTGGTCACAAAGAGTCAGACACAACTGAATGGCTTTCACTTTCAATAATTAGGTGGCACTAGTGGTAAAGAACCGGCCTGCCAATGCAGGAGACATAAGACGTGCAGGTTCTATCCCTGGGTTGGGAAGATCTCCTGGAGTAGGAAATGACAACCCGCTTTGGTATTCTTGCCTGGTGATCCCATGGACAGAGGAGCCTGNAGCCCACACGCAGCAACGAAGGCCCAGTGTAGCCAACAATAGATAGATAAACAAAAATTTTAAGTAAAAATTTAAAACCAAGCCTCAACCAGATCCACAAAAGAAGGACTTTACCGGCTAACCCTACGAAGTTGAAGGGCACGGGGAACCTCTCGGGCTTTGCACAAGTCCCCCGTAACAAAGAGTAAAATCAAACCTACGAACGTTCACAGTGACTAGCCAGCAACTGAACTACCCTCAGAGGAAGACAGCAAAATCAAGAGTCTCTAAAATGCCCAGCACAGATCACCGCCCCATATCACCACATGGCCAGCAATCACTAGACGTGCAAAGAAAGAGGAAAACGTACCATGCGGTAAATGAAAAAGCAAGGAATAGAAACAAATCCACCCAAAATTGTGATGTTAGATTTAGAAAAAGCAATTACCAGGATTTAGAAGTTCCAGCTAGTATCACTAAAGTCCTTAACCAGGTGTACACACTCGAAGCTGCCTGTGGAAATTTTAAAGTTTAAGGTTTGTATGTTTGTCTTCATACAGCTTCAGGAGATGCTCAAGAACCTGCATGTTTTAACACTACTCTCAAAGGTTCTGATGCACCATCAGATTCTTTTCATAGAATACATTGATAAGTATTTTGCCTTCACTTTATACTTTCCCCTCACTTTGTACTTTTAAATACTTTGCCTTCACTTTAAGGCAAATTTTAAAAAAGAGTTAATTTAAGTCTATTAAAGGGCTGGTTAATTGGGTTGGCAGGTAGGCACCAGTCAGCAGTTCCTGGTTAACCAGACTACTGTACAATTAAGAATCCTTTAACTCTGATCATTTTGGAGGGAAATTAAAATAAAAAATTCTCTACTTATTTTGAAAAAAATATCTGAGGTTAAATCAAAAGCCACAGACGTAGAAGATAATGATTAAGGATAAAACAGTAGGAAATACTCTGGGTATAATGTAAAGAGAAAAAAAATCAAAGTACAAGCTACTGTAACATCAAGTATATAAATGTACAGTGATAGACATCGCCATGTTTGTGAATAGAAAACAAGCAACAGGAAACATCTCAAGACGGTAAAAAAAAAAAAATCATTCTAGGTAGTTGGACTGTGTATAGTTTTAACTTTTTCCCACTTTTCAATATGCTGATTTTCCTTAATGGACTCTCACCTAAAATTTAAACGCAAAATGTATGGCTTCAGAAACCTTCAATCCAAACACCTCCACTAAACTACACTAGTTTCTCAATCAGAAAGAGAAGGGAGAAGAAGGCGGAGCATGAATATCACTTCGAACCCTATGCAGCTCAGGAAGACTGTTTTCCCTGGTTTCTGACTGGCTTTATTAGCTTCCGAGACTTCCCATCCCTCCGAGGAATAGGAAGCTGAGACGCGGCGCAGTCTAATAAGCACCAAACAGCAGTGAGCCGCCCGGCGGCTCGCGAGGACGCGGGAGGAAGGGAGCGCGAGTCCATACCTGAACGACAGGGTGGCCGCCCGTCGGGGCCTTGACAGCACCCCGGCTGCCCTCCGTCTCGTAGTGCGCTCGGTGGTGTGGCTTGGGCTGCACCTCGATCCGCAGCTCGTAGGCGCCTGACTGGTGGGAGAGCGGCCACTCGAGCGGAGGGAGGGAGGCGGTCACTGGGATGCTGGAAGAAGCAGACAGAGCGGTCAGTGCGCTGTGGGCCACGGCCGGGCCCGTACACTAAACGTAAACGACCCCTTCCCTGAAAACCGCCCTCCCGAGCCAGCGAGACGCTGGCAGCTGGAGGCACAGCTCCTGAGACATGCCCGCCGGGGCTCTTCACGAGGTAGAGATCTTTCTCTTCCTGTTTTCTCTTCCATCTTGGTGAAGACTGAACGACTGACATCTCAGTTTCTGAAGCTCATTTCATGACATGTTAGTTCTAGCATGTTTCTAACGGTGCAACTTCTTATCCTCTGGGAATTTTGAAAAATCCCACCTCTAACAGATAGCCCTTACAGGATGTTTTGGGTTTTTTTTCCCCAAAGGAGGAAGTGTGGGACAAGGAACTCTGTTACGGAAATCAGGGGCCCCACTGGGTCACTAACCTGCCGTGTGACTTTAAGTAAGCAGCTTCAGCTCTTTCATTCTCAGCCTCCTATAACCACAAATGGACTAGGCGGCATCCGAAGCACTTTTCCCACTCTTATTTCTATGTCTGATTATCTCAATTAAAAACACATTTAGGAAGAGGCCTTTCCCAGTCACAGTCATTACTTCTCCAGTCATGTGTACAACATCTAGCCACAGGGAGGTGTCCGGCTTTGGCGTGGATGAGCCAAACCACTCAGAGTCCCTAGAGTTAAAAGAGGAACGAAGCTCAAGAGCATGGCTGGAGTTAAACACCCAAGCTCAGGTCCCAGCTCCATCTCCAAATACCTGTGTGACTTTGAGCAAATACCTCCATCTCCCTAGGCCTTAGCTTCCTCAACTATGAAGTGGGGACATTGAGATCACAGAAAAAGCTTAAGCCCAATAAATGCTCAATAAATATCAGCTATAATTATTTTTCATGTAATGTATATTTCAAATAAATGTTACTTCCTGTTGACAATCTGGATTAACGGTATTGGTAGTGTCAGACAATCTGACTGTATTACTAATGATATTGAAAGTTGTAAGATCTTCGAGGTCAAGCCATTGAGTTAAATTTTACTATAAAATCTCGACCCTACTCAGCACACACAACAGGTCCTTGCCATGAGCTTGGAATTATGTCACTGAAGAGATGACTGAAGGCTTGACAGTCTACATCTAGAGCATGTACTCAGAGCCCCAGAGAATCTAAAAACATTTTCCCAAGATTACAGAGGAAGACACAGTCAAAGCTCCAATTTAAGCCTCTTGCTCCTTCCACACCTCTACCTTATGTCTTACCTTACTAATTTATTTAAAATAGGTCCAAGAAACTACTTAATTCATGGAATAAGTCTAGAGCAGTGTCTGGTTTTCCATGAATATTCCGTGGGTGGGCAGATGAACGACGGAAGGATAAATGAAAGACTGAACAGTTTCATTTCACGGAACCCTCGCATGTTCAACAGCTTTGACGCTGCAAATGCATGAGTTTGGGTCACTGTGTCCCGATTTTTCACATGCAGGAGGAAACATTAATCAGGGTAGTCTTTCCTGCTAAGTCCAGAACTGCCAGAAGCTAACATTATCAATTGGACTTAATTAAGCATTTGCAATAAGGCCAATTCTATTCCTTCTCTATTAGAGCAATTCCAAGGGGAGAGGGGGGAAACCTCACAAACTCCATCAGTGCTACAGCTTAACATGAACATACAACTCAACTTATACTCACATCCTCACCATGCAGGCACATCTCTGGCCGTTCTTTATAATGACATTGCCCCCTGAAGTCTCTCTAACCCTGAAATCTCAAGGTGTCCAGAGTGCCTTTATTTCTACCTTGGCTACAGTTCCAAGATGCCTTCAAGCTTCTGCCTACAACCAGGGTGCCCTTTGTATTATATATTCTTAGTCTCACATTTCTCAAAAATTGTTTAAAGTTAGCAAAATAAGGCTTATTGAAAAATCACTCCACGCCTGTATTAATCAAAAAATATAGTGAGTAGAAGATTCAGTGCAATATCCCTAAGTACCAACTTCTAACTTTGTTTGCTTCTGGAACAACTGGGATACAGTCTTAAGACTCAGACCCCTGGAGTGACTCTGACACTCTGCACTTGAACTTCAGCCCCCGTGGAGTTATCCACACTCCCTGAGATAAATACCATCATGAGACTTCTTTGAATGACCCATCCTCTCAATCTAATAGAAAACTCTTGAAAATATCTCACGGGCCGGCACAGATTGGGCATTTGGTGGGGGAGGAAAGACTCTAATTCATCAGAACCTCTCAGATCAAGCCACATAATAGAGAGGAAAGGGTTTCATATACAATAAACTCTCAGATAAATGCCTCACTATCATGTCTTACATTAATGTTTCTTCTCACTCCCAATCATGACACAAGTCATGTTTTGGAGATCAATCCAGGAGTTAATTAGAAAGAACAAGGGGTCAGGAATCTCAAATTCTGATTTCCAACTTGGTCGTGATCTAGCTGGGTACTGACGGGTGTGTCGCTTCACCCCTGAGCCCTGGTTTCTCAACCTGCACCAGCTGCTGTTCTTGATTGGCTCCAGGAAACTTGAGCCTCAGAGCTCTGTGGCCAGATGGCCTTTGAAATGACCGCACGTTCTGCCCACAGCTGGGAGTAGCCCCTCCACAGAGGCAGTCATTGAACCCTATGAAACCCAGAAACTCCTTTTCTCACGGGACACTGACCTACGATGGCGCTAGTGTTCTCAGAACCTGCCCTGGAGGACACGTCAGACCAGAAGGTCAGTTCAGTCCATTTCGGTCTGGGGTGCAAGGGAGTAGGGGGATTTTGACATTCAACATTTTATTTGGAAAAAAAAAAAAAAGACTTGCATTTGCTAAAAGCAAATAACACTTTAAAAACCACTGGAGTAATGGTAACAGCATAAGGCTCTGATTCTCCACCTGATAAAGTAGTATCTGCTCCCAAGTGCTGTGCCCCTCATTTTCCTTACTGAAATGAAGACAAATATATAAACAAACCAGGTTTGGGGGAGAATTACCTGACATAATCCAGAGAGAGCGCGTATCAGAAACATGCCTGGCACACAGCAAGCATCCTGGCATGCTGGTGACTGTGATCGCCAGCCAGTACATCACTCTAACAGCCACTGGGAGCTCAGTCTCCTAGCAGCCAGCTCATCAACAAGGAAGCAACAAAGTGCTTCCTCTACAATGATAAGATCTCCCTGATAACAATAACAGCTGTCTCTTTCATAAGCTCCTACTCATGTAGGTTCTATGTTGACTTTAATATATATTCTCTCACCTAATCCTTAACAAAAATAAATGAGGTCAGTACTGTTATTATCCTCACCTCACAGGTAATGAACCCAGGCCCAGAGAGGTGCTCAATGAGAATGAAGATTCTGATTGATTAGCAATGTCTGCCTTGGGCATAGCATCAAAAAGGTGCTCAAGGAGAACCCTGCGTGACTAGTGATGCCTGATCTGGGCATAGCAGGATGGCAGCGATACCCGTACCCAGGATCACACAGCCTGTGAGGGGCAGAGCCAGGACTCAGATCCAGACTGGGAGACCCCAAGTCTGCACACTTCAGTTTGCCAAGATTTGAAGCTCCTTGAAGGTTCTGGCTCCCACATTTTCAGAGGACCTCTGTATCACTGACTGCAATATCGAAACACACAGCAGATGCCTACCAACTTCAATTCTTCTGATAAAAAGATAGTAAATTTCGTGTGCTGAGGCTACCTTTGTGCTTACAATCTGTCAGCTCCACGAAGGCAGACTATCTTTCCCATTCCATTCAACCTTTTCTCCCCAACACCTGATGATAGTGCCTGGCACACAGGGGGTGTTTGTTAAACACTTGTTAAATAAGTGAGTGAATGAACATGCCAGGCGCTTTAGGAACAATCACAGGCACCCTAGGACTGCACCCTCCTAACAGCCATCCAGGAAGTCAGGTACCCTATACCCACTTTCCAGACGGGAAAACTGCCGCTCAGAGATTCTTTTCCCCAGGGAATTTAGAGATCTAGGAGCCAATTTCGAGATCTAGGATTGAAAATCAGCCCAGCCCAGCCCAGCCCAGCCCCAGTCCCATGCTCATCACCAGAAAACCTCCTCTTAAAACCGGACCGTGGAGTAAATCCCTTCCAAAGCCGGACTCACCTGCAGACAGGAATGGCGGGCACCAGCTGCTTGGGCCAGGTGGGCGGCACCAGCAAGATGGACTCGGGGGCCGAGTTCCGCCTCTCCTCCTGCTCGCAGGGGCCCAGGAACTCCACGGCGGGGAAGAGGTGCCGCGGCAGGCCGGCCTTGGGCGGGGCGGCGGACACCGGCGACGGGTCGGGGCTGGTCTTCCACATCTTGGGGGGGATCCCACAGGGTGAGTCGCTGGCGAGGCTGTTCAAGGCATCCATGAGGGCGGCAGGGCCGGCCGAGGGGGGGTACCCGGCGGGGGCGCCGTCGTCCCGGGGCTGCGGCGAGGGGCTCCGCGAGCGCTGGGGTGAGGCTCCGGGCAGCGGGGCAACCGAGGCCCCGGCGCACGAATGCCGCCGCTTGGTGCCAGGCGACGAGGAGCGGGAGGCCGGACGGGGCACGGGCGAGCGTCGGCCCAGGCAGCTGTCCTCAGCGAGGCCGGTGCGAGGTGACATTATTGGCGAGGTTCTGGGGGAATAATGAGCAGGGATGTTTTGAAACTGGGGACACAGGTCGTCGGGCCCGCCGTTGTTGGGCGAGACGCAGGGCGAGGTGTAGGGGGAGAAGGTGTCGGAAATGAAGCTGGCAGAGGAGCCGCTGCTAGCGGGGCTCAAGCAAAGCGGCTCGCGGTACCCCTCGAAGCCCGGCACGGGCAGCGTGAACCTCGGGCTGGCCGCCAGCCCCGGCGGGGGCGGCTGCTCGCCCAGGAGGCCAGTGTCTCTCACGCGGAAGGGCCCCCCTGCCTGCATCAGTTCGTGGGATGGAGTGATCTCGATCCGAGGGCTCAGGCCCGAGGCCCCCGGTGGCTTGGCCGGGCTCAGAAAGTTCTGGGGCCCCACCCTATCCGGCTCTCGCAGCCGGCCGGGGGGATCGCCAGAGAGACTGCCCAGGGGGCTGTATGGCTTGAGGCCATAGTCCAGGACATCATCGGGGTAGCGTCCGGAGGGTGGGCTGGCCACCTTATGTGCACTCGGTTCTTCTGGAAAGAGAAGGAGGGAAGGAGGGGTCTTTTTAAGCCTCTAAAACACAACTCCCCATGCACAGCAATCACAGGTTGGGTTTTGCCTCCTGTTTTCTTTTTTTTTTAATCCCCATCGCGCCAGACCCCAAAGCTAGAACCTTCTCTCACAGAAGGAAATTGAGGCGACTTGATCCCAGGTTCCCTGAACAGAGACCAAAGCCGGGAGGGTTTAGCACAGCAGCACGGCTGGCCTGAGCCACGCAGCCTCAGCCAGGGACCCGGAAGGCTGGCCGCCCGGAGGCTTCCAAACCTCTGTCCCTTAGAGGAGATGCCCTTTCATTTCACAGTTCGGCTCAGACCATCATATTCACTGGCAACTGAGACAAAAGCTTCCCCAAACAATACTTACCCCGATGCACTCTTATCTATCCTCCTGTCTGGGGTTGCTTTGTTTAAATGCTGGTCATAACTCATTAAACAGATTTCCTGCCCCATAGGTGGGTCATGACCCACAGTTCGAAAAACACTGACCGAGGCCCGTCTGATCATCCTACCCTTGTGATACAGTGACAGGAATGCAAGGGGGTGGCCACACCAGCTCTGGAGGCTGTGGAGCCCTCTCCGGGCTCAAATCCTAGATGTTTGTGCCCACGTGTAAAAAGCGGCTTCATTTCCAGCCCAGACTCCCGAGCCGTGTCTCATCTCATGCCATTTTACAGATGAGGAAACTGAGGTCCAGGGAGGGGAAGGGAGTCACCCAAATACAGAATGAACAGGACTGGAAATTCCACAGATGAGCTACTCAGCCCTCAAAAGACAGCCATAACTACAGAGCTCCCAAACTAGTAAAATCAGTGGATACAAAGTGATCAGATTTTTTTCTTTAATCCTGACTGCCTAACTCAGGTTTCTGCTGCCACCTCGGAAGAACCCAGGGCTGAAGGGAACTGCTGTTTGTTTCCATCACCCCATCCTGCCCCTCCTTCAAGCTCCCAGAGTCAACAGAGACCCCCCAACACACACCCCCACCCACACACACCCCCTTGCTGCTCGGATCAGCCTCTACTCTTCTCTCATGCCCTTAGGTCCAATCCATCAGCTAAGTCTGACTCCTCTATTAAAACAGAAACAAATTAATTCACGTGCCGCCCCCTCCCGCCACCCTCTCCCACTGAGCCAGCTGCCCCCTCCCTGGTGTCCCCATTTCTACACTCGCCCTCTCTGGTCTGCTCCCCATGCAGCCGTCTACTGAAATGTCCACGTAAAGTGAAATCCAGCTTAAAGGCTGTCCCGAGATGCCCCCAGGCCAGCCCTCAGTAGGGGCTGGCCCCAGCCTGTCTCCCCACCCCGCTCTCCCTACTCTGCCCAGGCTGACCCAGCACCAGCCCTGCTGACTTCGTCCCCCGTTCTTCAGGCAGCTCCTGCTGTGGAGTCCCCTCTCCCTGGAAACTCTCCCCGACCTCCACCCGGCTGCTGCCCTTCACCTGCCTGCTCAGTCCGCAGCTCCTGTGACCAGCCCATCAAAAAGATCATTCCCAACCCCGTTTCCCAGCCACCTTTTCTCCACTAACCCCTGTTTGCAGCTCATGTCACATCAGATCTTATCTGTTTAGAGAATCGCATCCTGCTAAAGGGCAGGCGAACCCGTCCATGGACCGAAGCTGGTTGCGTGTGTCCATAAAGCTTTATTGGAACAAAGCCACCCCCGTTTGTTCATGCAGAGCCCGTGGCTGGCTTTTGCACTGTCACAGCAGGATTGGGGGCTATGACGGGGATGCCCCTCCTCCTCTGCGCCCTTCTGGGCCGGCCACCCTGGAGGAAGTGCTATCTGGTTTAGCTGAGCTCATCCTACAGGGTTCGGGTGGTGCCCCTCCTCAGGTGGGAGCCCAGAAATGACTTTCCATAGCTCCCAGGGTAAGGATGACCTCAACTAGCGGGCCAGGCGGAGCCTCTGCCTGCCTCTCCAGCCTCTCCTCTCTCTCTGGACTCTGGCCAAGCTGGCTGTTCTCATAAAATGCCAAGCTCTTTTCTGCCTCAGGACCTTTGCACTTGCTGTTCCCTTGGCTCAGCAGCTCCTTCCCCAACTCCATCCAGCCCTCTTTCTCTCGGTAACTAAGGCCGCTCCTTCACTGCAGTTTTGCTAAAGTGTCACACACTCCTGAAAGTCTTGCTGACCTTCTTGACAAGATCAGACCCCACGCACACTTCCTTGCTCTGCTCCACTGCACTCCTCACAATTCTAAGTCAGTAATTCTCCAGGTACTTGTTTATAATGTCAGCCTCTCGCCCAGCTCCCAGCCCCCACTGGACCCCTAACGCCTGGACAGGATAGCCCACAATGCAGGCCCTCCAAAAATATTGTCAGTCGGCTGAATAAATGAATAAAGCACGAAATATTTAAACTGCTACTCAAAGATGCTAACATGCAAACCAAAAGGTAGACGGACAGAACCTCAAGAGGGGGTGATTTGGTAGTATCAAAACTCCAAACACGTGTACCCTTGAAACCACGCAATGGCATTTTCAGAAATCTCTCCTGCAGGTACACTCCTGTGTGCAATGTGATGCGTTCATAAGTCCAATTAGTCCAGCCCTGTTCTTAATCCCCCTGAACTGGAAGTAACCTTCTGTCCATTGGCTGGGGATGGGTTGCTGCTGCTGCTGCTAAGTCGCTTCAGTCGTGTCCGACTCTGTGCGACCCCACAGACGGCAGCCCATTGGGCTCCGTCATCCCTGGGATTCTCCAGGCAAGAACACTGGAGTGGGTTGCCATTTCCTTCTCCAATGCATGAAAGTGAAAAGTGAAAGTGAAGTCGCTGAGTCATGTCTGACTCAGCGACCCCATGGACTGCAGCCTACCAGGCTCCTCCATCCATGGGAGTTTCCAGGCAAGAGTACTGGAGTGGGATGCCATTGCCTTCTCCGGGGGATGGGTTAAATTCTGTCATTCATACAGTGAGATATAATGCAGTTATAAAAGGGTGGAAAAGGTTCTTTTTGCATTGATATATAATAACCACCAGATAGTGTTAAAGATGTGCACAGGACGCGTAAGATGGAAACGGGGGTGGGGGGAGTGTGTGTACACATACAAAGCCGAAGGCTGCATAGGCTTGTCTCTGGAAGTCTCAGGCAACAGGGACCTCCTCCTCCAAGGAGAAGAACTAAGTATTAATAATGAGGGGCAGAGGCAGAAAGGAGACTCTGATCTCCGTATTATGTTGAGAGTAGAAATACAATTTTCAAAAGACATGTTTTGTTTCGTTCCAAGGGGAGCAGGGTGGCGTGCGAGGCCCTCGAGTAGTGACGCCTGGTTTGGAAAGCAGGGAATTGAGTTTCAGTGCTCTGCCACTAACTTGCCCTGTGACCTTGGAAAAGTCCCCCACCCTCTCTAGGTCGCGACCTCCTCATTTGGAACAGGACAATATTAAACCCAGCCTGTCTCCTTGGCTGCTTCTGGCTCTGAAATCTTTTCATTTTTCTAGCTAGAGTCTGTAGGGTCTAAGATTGTCATAATGCTGCAGTTCATCATCAACTTGCATTTGGGCCTGCAAACACACACACACACACACACACTCACACTCTCTCTCTCTATCCCCCCTTCCTGAGACAGAGAGACACACAGACACACACACACTCCCCTTCCTGAGTGGGTAAGAGAGCATAGATTTTTAATCTAGGAAGAGATCCAGGTCAAATCCACAGTTGACAACAGTCTGCAAGAGAAAAACACAGAAAGCCTCTTAGCAAAAATTCCAGCCTTATCAGAAAAACCGAGCTACCTCTTAGCAGAAACGCACTCAGGCTGATGTGAAAGTCACAGAAAACTTAAAAACACACATCACTCGCACTCTTGGGCAGCAATGAAAAGCAGAAAGGCCAGTTTCTGCTGAGCAAAAGCATTTAAAGCATTTACATTGGTTTTAATTAATCCAAGCAGTACAGTGTCTTTTTCTTTTCTCTCCCCAGGATTTTGAAAGTTTGCCCACAAGCAAGGAATATGGAGGTAATTTATAATTATTTAATTCTCAGTCTCCTGGGCATTTAACAGTAGTTCTCATAGACAAAAGGCTCATCGTTCAGCTGTTTCTTTAGGCAGCTAGGGCTCTTTGCTGTGTCTCTGTAAACAGCTGCCACCCTTGCAGACAGCTCCCTCGCAACCCACGCCACGCCCACGCAGCCCTGGGCCAAGTTTGTTTCATGTCAGAAGCACCCGATTCTCTCAGAAGGGTTTCCAAAGAGCTCCCTTGTCTTACCACTCGCATGATCTTTGCTATATTCATGTACCACCACTGAATATTATTTACTTAATATTTCTATTTAAATTCATTCGCATATGACTTTTTTTTT